>JAPYYV010001712.1:0-27009 GCA_030522625.1 Copidosoma aretas
GTTAATTTGACATTGTTTCTCACCTCCAAAATGGGATCAATTTCAGGACGATGTTCCTTACACTCAAACGAACCGAATTAGCTATGTCATTGCCTGTGCATAATTAAGTGATAAAATAGGCACTTTTCGTCTAATTCCTCTGGCCTATGTTTAGTACAGTCCGATGAGTGGCGACGTCAAAAAACTTTTGTAAAGTGATGATGGAGGTATAGCTATAAAGGCTGATGTATAGCACTACCAATATCATTCGTCTTTCAGCAGTCAAAGGCAAATTAGTAGAGCAGAGAGGAAGAAGAAATTAACCAAAGACAAGAAGAGTAAAAAAAATTGGAAATGAGACACGCAGAAGAGTGGACAGAAATGAAATCTTAGAAGAAACCAGAAGATAAAAATTGTTATTTCTTTAGAAAAAGTATTTATTCATAGATATGTAACATAACTCAACCATCGGCAAATTTACAAGTGACCAGAAGTATCCAAAACTATGAATCAAAGATAATTATAGTAAAAACCAGGAATATTGTCTTCAGAAATTCACGGAAAATTATTCTACCAACAGCAAATCTATTTTCGAAGGTAAAGGCTTTAAAAAATTGAAATAAATAGATTACGTAGTTTATATGCAAGATTCCAAACAGCCCGTCAACGATTTCGTTCTAACACAACTAGCTATACTACTGCTTCTGTCTGATTGTAAACCTATAGTATTTCTCTTCAAGAAACTATTATCATGGCATCAACTCTCAGATAACAAGAGAGAAAACGTTTAGCTGGAACGCAGTTTTCATGGTATCCCATGGTAATCAGAAAATTTCTCATATAACACCATTCACCCTATTCTTAAAAAATATTTACAAGATGCCAGATAGGTGTATGTGTGTGACTCTTTTAGAAAACAATGGTTGGAGAGAAGAGATTGAAATTTGGAGTTTCTGAAATAACAGATTTCGGCTATCCTCCAACTGATAAAATGAAACGGGTTACCGTTTGCCCACACGATAATCGAGCATACGTAGCTTACTGTGTTTATTATAACGTTCACCTTTACAAAAATATCCTACTTCATGTACCCAACTCCATCAAATGGCTCTAAGATAATGATTTAACGCATAATGGTTATAAAAGCTCAAATAATTTTTCTTTTTCTATTTGCTTATAACTTTATTTTATTATATTTATAAAAAATCATAATTTTATGAGTATTTGTATTCATTTCAGATTCAAACTTTTTTTGTTAACAAAAAATCATTTATCCTGGGTGATAAGAGATCTCGCCACTGGGGTAAGGGGATAAGGGGTAAATATATAGTAGGGGTGTGTGGCTAAAAAGCTTTGAGGCCACCACCAGGCAAGAAAGCCCCTTTGAGGTTTCCAAACAAGTAATAATTCTAATCCAAATGAAATAAAACCCTTACTTGATAAAATTCTTTAGTTGATATGAAGATTCTTAAAAAAAAGTTAGATGCACTTCTATGTCAGTAATTTCGTTAAGAGCGGAACACTGTGTTGGCGTAGCGCATTTTTCTAATAGATCACACAATATTCAACTTGCTCACAATCGGAGGAAACAAAGCAAAAAATGTAATAAAACATTAATTTAGATGTATTTTTATCTGCTGTTTCTAATGGTGTAATTGTGTTGTTCAGAAAAATGTTTCTTCATAAAAAAAATTAATATTGGAGATATAAGTCTAAGACCGGAAAATTTTTTGAAAATGAAAGTTATGCTTATTGAAAGAGCAAGTCCTTAACTACATATTTACCAAGTTTCAAGTTGGGAGAGCGGAAACTGTATTAATAATATGCATATGACCCCTGACGTTATGTAGGCTCAATGCTAAAGTTCCGCAAATCTAGGAGCCCTGCGTGCGCCGCGAATATTGCTATACCACCCGTCAGCTGTGGTAAGTTTACGTGCGCTGTGTTATATTTTGATATAAGTATACAGGAGCCGTAGGAAAAAATAAAGAATTTAAGGAAAATATTTAAATCAGCATTAACAATACTAGGTACACCACCTTTCCACTGTGTGAAGCCTATAGAACAAACGAATCGATTGGAATTAAATAATCGTCGGCATCAGAATCGTCATATATTTTACCGCCAATCAAAAAAGTTGAAAAACTTCTTTAATAGCATTTAATGCTTCTAAAATAAAAACCAAATAAAAAAACCAGTGATATAAATTTTTTTCCACGTAGGCAAGAATTCGTTAAAAAAAATTCATTCTATGCAAAATTATACAAATTATAACATGCAAAGCTATAAGTTTTGTAAAATTTTGTAAATATACCTGTAAATAATAAATACATAAGATGTATACATATTCAGAATGATTTACATAACATATATACTTACTGAAAATTATGGTACGTTCTACGTATAGTACAGATGGCGGACGGTACAGCAATGTACGGAACGCGTGTGACCGCGCTTGGTCATGTAAGTCAGTGTTTATTTGTATGCCATTCATACAATTTCTGCTTACATATCTTAAAACTTGGTAAATATGTATTCAAAGACTTGCTATTTTGATTAGTATAAGTTTTATAAAAAGAAAAAAAAAACATTTTTCTGTACTAAGACTCTGAACTTCAATCTTAATTATGTCCATGAAATAAAATTTTCTGGTACAAAACAATTATACTATTAGAAAAAACAGGAATGCGTATTTTTATATTGTTGATTTACCTCTGATTTTGAGCGAGTTAAACGATGTGCGATCCATTAGATAAAGGCACCCTGTCAGCGCGGTTTTCTGTATTCTGTAAAATGGCTAATATACAATATTTATTGATCATGATATTATAAAAATAAGTCTTAATGATCCCTTACAAATATGCCTGCATTATGATAGTAAGTCATATCGTGCATCAAAAGTATAATAGCTTATTACCTTTTATAGAAAGACTTAAGGTACCGATGACGCTCCCCAATGAATTACTTATCTCACATTCATAACTGCCTGCATCGCTCTGTACAACGCCAACAATAATAAGAAGTTGATTTTCTGCGGTTAAGAAATGGCGTTCAGTTACTTGAAGTGGACTACCATTCTTTCGCCAAAATAGTTGGGGCCGAGGTGAGCCACCAGCCATACACTGAAGTACCGCCGAGGCACCGACTACTGCTTCTTTGTTTATCATCGGTTCAATAAATGACGGTGGATCTATAATCAAACGTAATAAGCAATGCTGTACTTTGAATAATTTTTAGTACTTACGCTTTTCAGTTTTATAAATAAAGTACGCATACAGTTGCAATGGGGGTATATCATAAAATTTTACTGTACAAGGACTCCAAATGCAAGTTTTTTGGCTTGCAATCACTACTTCGTAGAATGATTATAAAAATACAAATACCAAGCTTGTAATCAATTTATTTAGCTATTTCCGGAAATAATCATATTTAAAAAAAAATGTCCGATGAAACATAATAAGAAATTAAAAAAAACTGTATTCCTAAAATTAGAAATTTAAAGAATTTATCTACAGATTTAGATTTAAAAATATGATGGCCCAGTAATACTAGCATAAAATTAAAAAAATAATTTTTCTATTTATTGAACTATCTAACATGAAACTTCTGACAGACGCACTTCACTTGGCCCGCTTCAACGCTTGTACTTGACAGCACAGTTCAGTGTTAAGTATCCAAATATGTGTTGATGACGATCTGTATTTACGTTGATGATTACCATTTCTAACATATCAGGTGATACGGTAATTAAATGTATCATATCATCTTGAATAAAACTTGTTTCTCCGATCCTTACTATATCTATACAAGGAGAAAGAAAACACGATACTATTCCCTGAAAGATTGCCCGCTGAATATACCGGCGACCATTCCACGTGAATATCCGTCTAAAATAACAGATATAAGCCGTATACTCATCAGATTGAAACCACCGACCACTCAGCTGATGATCTTGTCGATGCTACAGAAGTATAGCTTGAGGCTGATATTTAGTTCACGTGAAAGTGTACTGAAACTATAGTGGGCTTACAGTATATTAGCTGTGCAGTGTTTCATCGTATAAAACCGTGGGCACGATGAGATTTTTCGGTGGTTGCCACGGGATTATCCGGTGGACAAGAGTAACGTTACTCCAGCTTAGGCAGTCCTCTAATACTGTACGGCTAAGAAGGAGACGGAGCTAGTTTCGCCTGCAGGTAGATAGTAGTGGATGCTAACTTGACGGCAGTGATATTCACCGGATAATCTCATGAAAACCTCTGAAAAATGCCGTGGCGCCCACAACTGAATACGATGCAACACTGTACAGCTACTATACCGTGAGCCCACTATAATTCAGTACATTTTTACGTGAACTAACGGTTAGCATTAAGCTATACTTCTGTAGCGGCGACGAGATTGTCAGCTGAGAGGAAGGAAGCTTAAAGTCTGATGAGTTCACAGCTCATATCTCTTATAATGGACGGATATTCACGTGGAAGAGTGCCGGTATATTAAGCGGACAATCCATCAAGAGAAAGCGTGCTTTTTTCCCCCACGTACTTATTATATTTCAAAGCAGTTACATATATTTTATGGAATCAAATCAACTAAAAAAGTCTATATTTTTCTTAAAAGTGCTCGCGCTACAAAGAGCAAGGCAGATTTAATAAAATATATATAGTATTTTATTGATTTATATGTCAATATCAGGCCATGTAATTGTTCATTTTATTCGACAACTATGAGGCTGGAGATTAAATAAATAAGTTTGTAACGTCTGAATTATTTCAATATTTTGTCATTATTGCCGCTGCCACAATGCGTAATACTTATTATAATATGAAAATTTACCCCACACATGAATTTATGATATAATTATCTTATTTTTTTAGTGTATGCACAGAAAAATGTATATGATGTATGAAATATTTAATATTCGATGAAAATAGGTTACTATAATTAATTTAGGAATTAATTTATAAAATAACATGACTTTGGTGCTTCATCGAAGTAATTTTTTAGTAGTTTACATGATACAAAAAATGATTTATCGCAGTATTGAGTAGAATATTACGCAAAACCTAAAAGTTCATAGCATTTATTTACTATCTTACTCCGAATTCTGTTGATCATTGTGTGCACTGACATATTAACAATCAATGTAACATGAAGGCATGTTAAGTTTCGTAATTTAATCTTACTTATCGTGGGATTTTATCTAAATCACAAGTCATGATAACAAAATATATAATAAAAAGGCTTAGCATGTGCTTCTTACTTATGTTCTCTATTATCTGATGCAGATATCATATAATACGCTAAAAATAAGAATGGAATAAAATGAAATGAAAAGTATAGTCCATTGTATTTGTATGTTGTCTTGTGGTAGAATATGCACAAAACGCAAACTTGAAACAATGTTACTGAATACATAAAACACTAGTTCAGATGCAATTGAAAGCGATAGATAGCTATGTTACATAGAACCAATAATTTATATAGTATCTTGTATTGCTCGATGGTTTGTATTTTCATAGAATCGGATATAATTAAGTGTACAGTACGTAGAATTGGGATTGAACATTATTCTGGATGCAAGATAACTACAATAATGTTTTAAAATGCATCTGATAAGAGGCAATAATTAATTTTGACACAACTTAAGAATCGCCCAAAAAATTTTCGTTTGCTATTGAAACTGATTTCGCTTCACCTTTTGGCTCAATTTTTAGATAAAGTTTTTCTTCAAATTTTTTTTAATAGTCAAAATAATTTTGATAAAAACCCAGGACCACGGCACTAAAACTATTTCCTTTGGCGGTAGCGAGAATCTAAAAATAAAAACAAGACGTGTTTTACGGAAATGAGTTAAGAAAATCTTCCGAGATAATTAACACACACAGATAAGTTTTAACACATTGGGAGTTCCCGAAAAAGAATTGTTTAATATTTTAAGTTCATAAGGTAGAATAACCGTCGGCTTTTGCTTTTACGAAAAAAGAACAAAAACATATCATATATTTTTTGATAATCTACTTGACGAAACAAATGAAATTTTTTTATGAAACATCTAATTACAAAAAATGTAACTCATTATTTATTTTATAGATGTACGCTATTTACTATCTGTTCAGATTTTTAACAGTATAAAAAAATGACGATAAAAAGCCGAAAAATTAACTTCTTTGATACATTGATTTTAAATCAAAACAGCGAATTAAAAAAATTCAAGTGGGTGGAACCCAATTCCGTTTTTTAGCGGTTATAAGAATCTGAGAAAGAAAAATATCGGTTGTGTTGAGACTGCATTGTCGGATATCTAGCATTTTTTTGTAACATGAGCAAAGTTGGATTATAATTATTAATATACTTATCCTTTTTGCAGCGCTTCACTAAACATATAATTTTACCATTATAAATAAATTCATCCGATGAGAGAAGAACAATACGAGTTCCTGAGCATTTTTTGAGGAACACACAATTTGCAGACTGTTATTTTTTCTGCATGTATGTGTATAATGATAAAATCAACACTTTTTTGACTAATTTATATAATTTTAATTGTTTTAATAGTGTTTCACATGAACAGAGCTTATAAATTAAACTTTAAACTGCTTTAGTACAAAATGACGGATAATTGTTTAGCTGGTCAACCATGAAAAAATGAGGATTAACGCGGATTTGAAAATTTACTCTCAACTAAGTAGGCTCCATATTTACTTTCGAAAGTATTACTATCTTTTCGCATGAAATAAAAAATATTGTATTCACATTCTAGTGTCTTTTCCCAAAACTCGATACAAAAAAATATCTAAGGCATGTATTTTTACTTTTTTTGTTGATTTTTTTGAACAACTTCAAGTTCTTCTTCAACTTCAGATTGTCTGTAATCATTTTGAAGCAGTTACAAATGATTGAGTGGAAACATTTTGTGTTGGTTCAACAAACCTACGACTTTTCTAATAATATACATTAGTATCTTCGTTCTCTTTATCCTCTGTTATCATTTTGAAACAAGAGCGTGCTTTAAATCGACCAGTGTATAAATAATAATAAAATGTGCATTACAGAAACTTGTAGATCCTTTGGCATGGGCACTTAAGTCCTCCAAGTGTATAACAATATATTATAAAATCATCACCAGAGTTTGTTTTAATTATGTCACCTCTCAGACTACAAGAGTAGGGATCAATTAAATTAAATCATTTGTTCTGATGCATAATTTAAAGACATTTAGATGCAGCAAGTGAAATTCTAGATTGGTGATGTTCGAAAAATTAATTTCATGCTTCACATTATGATCATTATAATATTGTGATAATTTATATCACATTGTTAGTCATGCGTCTAAATTTGTATTCTCTAAAACGTCAATTTTTATGAAAACGATGAATTTAGTCAAGACCGCGGTCTACTATGACAAAAAAAATGTTTTTATAAGTCTCTGCCAAGGACAAACTTATCCATTTTTAATACAGTACTATGCTTTGATAAAACAACAAAATTAAAGTCTCATGAAATCATGAATTTTTACGATTATTAAAATAAAAATTAGACAAATAAATAATATTCCTACCTCGGATGTTTTCAAACGTCTAGTGTACCTTAGTAGGACAATAGCATTTACTACTAATGCACATGTGACCAGGGCCATCAGAATGGATCTTCAGGTGTTGCTTTGCAAGCGCCTTCGAGCCCAGTGAATGCCGTGAAAAGATGTGAATCAGTAGCAAATGCTATTTGCCAATTTATTACTCATCAAATGTACTATTGCGATATTTTTCAATGAAAATACTAAAAGATCCTTTTTCAAACTGTTAATCTTATAATCCATGAAATTTAAATACTAGCGCAATGAGTTTTTATGTAATTCTTATGAAAAAAATATCAAATCATTACCTATACTACCAGCAGCCTGTTACTTTTGCTTAAGAAATCTACTTTGCATTACTTTTTAGACACAAACTGAAACATAATATATTCGTCTTCTAAGAAACTACAAAACTGATTGTTAATATTTCCAGAAAAATGTTTGGTTTTTGTTAGAAAATTGAAAAGAAATGCTTTTTTAATTTTCAAATTTGATTAAAAATGCGATGTACCGCTTAGTTAATACAAAGACTTTAATGTTGTTTTTATACATGAAAAATTATAATAATAAAGGAGGACCGATTATCTAGTTTCTCAGAAAAAAATTATTGCAAAGATCATTTAATTTTATCTTCTTAACAGACTAATAATTTTTTCCATAGTTTGTGTCTAAAAAATACTGCAAAGTCGATTTTGTTAGTAAAAGTAACATGCTGTTGGTGCAATGGATAAAGATTCGATATTTTTTGTGCAACAAATACTAAAAAACTTAGCCTGCTAGTGTACAGTTTTGTGAATTGGAAGATAAGTGTATTAAAAATTCTTAAAATGTTTCAAGTACTGAAAAGTACTGCAAAGTGCTAATATTTCCAACTTTTATCCTAATAACCATAAAAAATGATTGTCTGTCGAGATACCAATTCAGTTATATTATAAAATAAAAGGAGAGCACAATATTATAAATTATTCAGTAGTATGCTTAGCAAAGAGATCTATCACGAAATATTTTATTTTTTGTTGTTGTACACCACAGTTGTGTCTAAATTTATCGTGTTTCATCAAATTTTGCGTCCAAGGGGAGAAAAACATGGACGCACATTTATTTGCTCTTTGCACATTCTTAAGGGGTAAGAAGCATGATTTACTTTTGATTCATATTCAAGAGTGTAGTAAGTTGCCAATGTTGTCTTACATTTATCATTCCAGAGGCAGTTTTCTTTAGTATCGACGGCAAACTTCTGGGTGTAACAAAAAGAGCCGTGGAAAAACGCCTCTACAAACATGAAAATAGTAAGAACCAAGATCTTGATGTCACCTCACACATGAGAGATTTCAATCATAAATTAAATTTTAGAGATTTAGAAAGTGTAGATCATGTACCTAACACACAAAAAAGACTGATTTCCAAAATTGTATACATTAACTACATGGCAAACACAATCGATAGAAAAGAAGACACCCTACTCCTTAACAGTATTATGTGTACAATAATTCAACCCTCGTATTTATACCTGCGTGAAAATGTTGGCTATTATCTGTACTTCGTCATCATGTTTCGTCAATATACTTATTCGTCAATAAACTTACCCATTTTGCGACGTTCTGCGCAACAATAAAGACGTGAGTTTTTACTTCAAATCTTAATGAATATTATATTTTTATCCTCTAATCGTGTTCGATCGGTCTAAATTATTTATAAAATATTCTCTGCATTGTTTGTTATTACGTTATTTAATTTAACTTATTTAACGGTAGATAGTAATCCTTGTAATTTATATACGTGTTGTGTTTTATTTTTATTTTTGTTTCTTAAGAAAGTGTAACCTGTGAATTTACGTTATCCGTCATCAACAATAACCGGGACATTCATTCAAATATACTTGGTACAGTTCTGGTACCTTACATCCCTGCAATAATTTTTATAACCCTTTTCTAAACCAAAATTGTGATAAAAACGTGATCAATACTATGATTTACTGATGACTTTAATGATTACTTGGATTACTATACCTAATATTAACGTCAAGCTATTGAGATAAATGGTAATATTGGCAGTCTGACAAGGTGCATCTAATTTTTATAGTTTTCTTTTAGAATTTAAGAAACTGTTAGAGCATAATTTATAATTAAAGTAATCAGTAAATCATCTGATGACATACTTATTACAAATTTAAATTAGCAAATGACTCTACATTTTAATATGGGCATCTAAGATACCTGAACTGCACAAAATATGCGCAAATGAATATACAGCTTCGTGTGGATCAAGGTTCATGTAATTTGCTGGATTATTCTTGTAAAAAGTATTTCTCTTACTTTTGCAAGTAGAAGAAGTTCAAATAATTCACAGCAAATTCCTAGCATCAGGTAACAGTTTAAAATAGTTAGCACGAATATCTTCAACCTGTAGAACAATATGAAAATATCAGGGCTCGAGCTGAACATATTCAAACCTTTACGTCTAAGTCGATATATCCATGAAATTTAATTTGGATGAATTTGAGATGTAGATTTTCTGAGTACTTTGACTGTAAAATGTCTTTTAATGCTCTGAGTTCTAAAATTGATACAATTTGTCGCACTGTCCGTGATTTTTTTATAATCATTTGATATAATCTACACATGTATGTAAATTTCTAGAAATTTTTAGATAATGTGCATAAATGGCTAAATAACAGTAAAGGCAGCAAAAAGAAGCTAGTTCCATACAACTGACAAGTTCCAGAATCTTGGATCATGGTTTTTCAGTTAGAAATTCTCTGGAAGGGAACATCACATAACTACACTCTCTTTGCACAGGTCACTATGTGTTGGTAGCATAAATCAATTTAGCTTTGCTCTAAAATACCTACAAAAACCCTTAGGCAAGTGATTATTTGCTGTATTAGCGAGTGATCAATATTTGAGTATCTCTCGTGGATAAACAATATATTGCCAAAATTATTTTATTATTATTATCATGATTATTATTATTGTTATTATTGCAACGATAACAGGTGAAAGTGAATAATAAGGATTTACGACTCGCCCTTCTCATGCAATTATTTATGTTTTCATTTCTATTATAATATTAGTAATAGATTTATGATCCACTACAGACATAACAACAGAGCTCATTGACTATAAAAACAAATATCACTTATTTGGTACCTTATGTTTTTATTTTAAAGCTCAGCTGTAATACATACCTTTAACACCAAGTGGCCTTATCAAACAGAGTATAGCTACCATGCTATTACTTATAGCTTTATCTTCTAAAAAACTTACATTTACATGCTCACTAAAGTACCTAAAATCATCTTCTTCGCGACACTGATGAAGCTGCCTACAAGGAATAAGAGGCCAATACACGTCTTACAGCTTTAAGGATCCCAGGTAAGGAGACACGTGCGAAAATAAAATGCTGTCAAATACTCTAAAACCGAGCAAATTGATTAAAGTCATTTGGTTAAGTACCTTTTATGTGACAGCTGCTATACATACTACTGATTAACGTGTAATTACTCTCAGTGCTACAAAAATAAATGCAAGTATCTACAAAAACACTAGTAAACGATACAGACTTACATATACTAGTAAATAATAGGGCATAGATAAGTGATGGAAAAGATTAAACTTACTCAACACATTCAAACCTAATCAAATGGACAAATCCCAAAGTCTTGCAAGACAATAATCTATCACACATAACCCCTTTCTTAAGACTATTTTAAGCTGCTAAAGGTGTGTATTATCCTTAAGTTCCATCCAGATAGTTTGGTGAAACTTAAATATATTCAAATAAATTTATGTATTTCACGAAGCATGTGGGTAGAGTTTTTAGAGTAAATGAAGTTTTAAATGATTACATGACGTAACTACACTCTGTTCGTATAGGCGACTCTGACTAAGCTGTATGCATTAAAGCAATAAGCTAAAAAAATAGCACTAAAGCAAGTAGTATTAGCTTAAATAGTTAGAATAGAAATGATTGCCTATCCACTATAGAGACATAACAGCGTTGCTCTTTAACTACTGGAGCAAATAGAACTTGCTTGATGCCTTTATTATCATGTATCTGCTACTCTCTACTTATTTATGCTGCAGACCATACAGCGACTTATACAAACAGCGTGTGAGTATGCCATGCCGTCATTTAAAACCATGTTCTGAGAAATAATTATTCATGTGCTTAGTAAAGTCATCAAGATCATATTACTTTTTTGGACTTTAGCCAAACTGCCTGCAAGAGATTTTTGATCAATACGAGTCTTGCAGCTGATACAACATTCCCGAGGAAAAATTCAAAAAGATGAGATTTCTATGAGAACAATATTTAATGTAAAGCAAAAAAATTAATCATACAAATAAAATAAGAGTATGTCGATAAGAATTCTTTTTGCAAAGAACAAATTTAGTTTACTGGCAATATAATTACCAGTAAATATTATAATAGGATTGGGAAAAATATAAGCATATACATTTATTCATTTTCATTCAGATGATTTATCGGCCAGTACCGTGGTACGTCTGATTGTATCTCTCTTTCTCACTCTCTACGCAGGCATACACGTACATGTGCTAAATAATGAAAAAAAACTCGCGGAACGTAGAGCCGTTTAGCTGTTTGGAAGACTCGACTGACTCGTTGACTGTGACTGTACTAAACCTATACAATACACACACTACACGCACACTATATGCATACACGCTCGCACGTTCTGTGTACGCAAGTGTTTATCAGGTATGTTCAAAAGATAATTTCGGGTGACCCGTGTCAGCCCGAAACTCGCTTGCGAACATATATATACATATATATATATATGTATATATATATATATATATACACACAGGTATACCTATTTCGCAGCAGCAGCACAGTACCCAGCGTTCTCTTTCCCTCTATCTTTCCCCTTACTCGCCTTGCTTTGACTCTCGGCTCTCTTCGGCTTGCTTCGCCGGCCCGCCCCCTTCACTCGCCTGTTCTCTCGTCCTCACTCACTCGCTCAACCAACAACGCAAGAAATTAGGCAGCGGAGTAGGGTATCTTACTCTACTGTCGTTTTCTTCTATGTTAGGTGCAGCCACCAGACCCGGCGTAAGACGCATAGCTTCATTAAGTAGTGTATAATTTTAATAATACACTACTTAATGAAATAACAATCACTCACTTTAAATTACCCTAAATAGCCTGTAAGAGTTACTTCTGACGTAGATATCAGTAGATTTAATTCTGGAATTCAACAGCACTAATATACGGAGTACGAGAAGTATATTAATAGTACGTGTGAAGTAAACAAAGTACGTCCAAAGTAGTCAAGCGCACCAAGCAGACGCACAGTTGGACAAAATCGATTTTTTGCTCACGATTCTTTCCTCTCCCGACTTTCGTATAAAAAAATATTATATATTGTTACTTAAAAGAGCATGTGCTATAAAGTTAGACTGCACGACTTTTTATGTCACCTGGCCTAAAAAAATGACAGAATCTAAATTTAAGATCAGATATAATAGAAAAAAAAAATTTTTTGTTCAAAAATACGTTCATATAGGTTTTTTAGATCACTTATTATGAATTTAGTATCAAATATTTTATTACTAATGGCAGATTTAAGACAGTAAAAGCTAAAAAAAATAAATATCATTTCAAAATAAAATTAGTTGTTAAGGATGTCTATAGTCTTGTCCGATTTCATATCTTAACTTTCTTATTTGTAATGCGCGATCATCATGTATGCTAATGCGACGATCGTTTCCTACTTTGTCTGGATTATCATAAATCAAATTTTAAACGGTGCTTAAGCGAGCGATCGCTCTCTTTTTGAATTGGCGTGCGAGGCGAGCGGTCATAGCAGTTATATTTTTAAAAACCATTTTAATGAAATATACACAGATTTTTACGTTCACATTTAAGCGTTGAATTTATTTAAGAACCTGGTTAACTATCAAGATCTTCGACGATCACGAGAATAAAAGGTGATCCGCAAATAACCTAAACATTTGGAGATCCTGCTAGGATCTATCCAATTCAATGGTTGGTAATCTGCAACAACGACGAGTAAGTTTGCATTTAACATTTTCAAGCAAAAACTGTGTACATTGGGGTGCTCGCATTTAATAATATAATGGTTTTTCGGCACTCTTATAATACACTATACCAGGCAGTGATCTAGAAAGCCCGAAAAATTCTCAAAATTCGTGATTCCCTTAAATTTTTACTTACTCAATTCTTATTTAGGCTTACCCAGTTCGTCAGACCATAACAAATAGGCATTTAAATTCCTTCAAGGTAAATACACAATCTATATGTAGCCCCCCTCAAATCACAGGTGAATCCGTTATATTTTTACGTGTTTTAAGAATCGTCATTTTTTGTGCTCCCTAAACCCCCTCTCACCACCCCTCACCACCCCACCCTTAGAAAATCAATCATTTTTTTCGTGATTTTACGTAAAAATCATTTTTACAATTTTTCGTTGGCCCCCCTCGACCCCCCTCACCACCCTCGCCACCCTTCAAGATCTTCGAAAATTTTCAGGATTTGTCGATCCACCACCCCTCCTCCTCAAAAACTTAAAACTTTTGACCAGATGCTTATTTTTATAGACGAAGATGGCCGAAGTCACCCGAAAGACACTATATCCCCGAACTCTGCCAAAAACAGACGAATAATTCCGATTACAGATGAACCTCCTCACGATAGCCCTCTAATATCGTCGAATAATGCCGAAGACAACCGGATGCAGCCGAAGTCGATCATTTACATCAACGTAGAATTTTTTATTTTTCTCGCACAACTAATTTAATAAATAGACAGATGCAGAACAATAAAACGGACCGTTAGTAACAAGAGTTATGAAAAGATAACGGCAGAACCGTACGCTCTAGCTCAATACGGAATAAAAATATGATACAACTCAAGTACCTGCAACCAAATAACCAAATACACTCGCACGCTTATAAAGTAAAAGTACGTATTATGGACCAGTTACTACGAGACGTTTTAATTATCCAGCAGTTTTGATAAAAAAACAACGATAACTATTAATGTTTTGGCACCATTTAAAGCACTAGATTCTATAGAACTGATTCCGACGGCAAAAATGATAAAAATAAGTTTACGAAAAAATTTAATTTTTAATAAAATAAAAAGCCGAGTCACTTGAACATACTATGGGTATCCTGTTTAACTTTGTCGACCTGCCCGTAATGTATTATAAGCCATGCAGAAAATTACGTGTACACTTAAAAAAAATAAATTATGCATAGTAAATATTGTATATTTTTAAAATGTTAAAGTAACCAAGTTTTTATTCGTAATAAGAAATATTTATTAACTAAGCATAAACTCATTATTTTTATGCAAAGAACGATTTAAGTTATCTTAAACTTAGTCAAAATTATTAAGATTCCTTCGGCTCGATTTTACATCTTTTAACATTTGATTTCTTTAATCTATCGTAAATTGCTTTTGTCGCTTCTTTGGCTTCATTTATTCCAGGTAAATAATCAATGAATGGTAAGAAACAATAAAAGATGCGTGTACCTTAAAGTACCTGTAAGTAAATAAAAACATTGCAAGAAAATCAAATACTTTTGGACTACAAGAAATATAGAAGAAATTATAACGCTTGGACAAACCTTCATGATTTTTTTTTTTGTTTTCAATGAATTGCTAGTTGAGACATAATTTTTTCATTAATGTCATCCTTAGAAGATGATTCCTCTCTATCTTGACTAATAGTTGGGGTAGGACTACTTAGCAATGAGGTTTCGCCTAAAAAATAGAATTAGATAAAAAATAGTGAAGTTTCACTTTTGATCAAAAACATAAAAATATATGTATTTACTTTTAGTATATTTTGAAGTTGATTCTTCATTGATTTTATTTAAATTATTGGTCTAGCTACTCGATTGATACACATTGACATTTGGTTCTTCAAGAGAATCAACATAATCTATTTAAACATCATTTGATAAGGTAAAACTGCCACCGGACTCAAAATTATTTACTGTATCATCATCAATCACAGGTATTTGTGCCATCTCTGAATCATTAACATCATCCAAGATTGTCTTACTATAACTGATTATAGAAAAAAAAATGTGTGACCTTTCTCTCACTGGTGCAAGTGAAATTTCTTTGTCGATGAGAACTACCTTCATGCTCAAAGATTCATTGGTTGAAAAATTGTCTAAAAAAACATCTTGAGCTCTCACTCTAGCAAAAAAAATGTAACATAATTATATTTTAAAATTTTTTCAAGTTGTTCAAAATTAAGTAAGTCACAAAAATCATATTCTAGCTATAAATTTTGTCACATAAAAAGTAAATCAAAGTGTATGATAAAAATTAAACTCATCTAATCAAATTTATAAAAAAAAAAAAAAAATTATTAAAAAAAAATGTATATTTGTTCAAAGGTGTAAGTACGATTAAAGTACAATAATTGATTCTTTCACCAAAAAAAAAATATAAATAACAAATATTTATGAATAAAATTATTGTAACTACTGTTGTTCTACTATCTTATGATATACTAAGGTACCAAGAGTTTCTTCTAACTGCGTAAAAGCTAATTCTTTATCATCTTTGTTTACGCTCTTCGAATTTGCATTCACATTTTCTTTTAGTATTATCCAATACTCAAGAAAATCTTCGAATTTCTTAGCACCATTCCGTATTCCACTTGACTCAGATACTTAAAATCGTTTTGTAATTTTTGACCAAGAGATTTTTAAATTCTTCCAAAAAGCCACTACCTACTTGATGGAGAGCTCTTTCTGGGGTTGCTATAGCTTTTTTTTTCTTTTCTTTACTGAATATATCATAATATATAGCATTTTCGTTGAAAGTCCACAATGCAAAGAAAGACACATCTAACGGTTAATATATGTGGGTTAAGCAAAGAAACAACTTAATAATTTTATTATTGTGATCCTACAGAATCTTATCAGTGGTATAGAAGCATGGGATAAATGACCATCCAAGTAAATCACTATTGTAAACTCAAGCTCATTTACAATTGCCTAAGGATAAAATTCATTTTTATGTATTCAAAAAAAGTCTCAGTGGTCTGCCAATCACTTTCAGAGTTTCCCAAGCCCCAATCACGTAGACAATTTATAAAGACTTTCTCTAGAATAGAACTATTATATTTGTACATTATCATAAAAGAGACAAGAGTGCCCTTAGCGTTGTACATAAGCATGGTAGTCAAGTTTTACTTTCTCGTCAGCCTTAACTTGCTTATACACTTTTTTGATCCCACTGTGATAATGACTTTTTTTTGCATTTGGACACATCTTAACAATTGTCTTATCACAATTAAACACTTGAAAAGGGTCAAGATGGGCAAGTTTTTACTTTCTAAAAACGACTGGACTCCTGAAACCATTCTCTCAAATGCTCTTCAGTTACTTCTGCCCGTGCCTTAATTCATTTTTCTGCGCTCCTTATTGTAAGTTCAGGGTGACGTTTAAAAAAACCTTCTGTCCAGTGTCGTCCAGGTCTCCCATTGGTAAACTTAGTCTTCAAATTTGATGATTTTACATACTCTTGCACACAATCTAAAAGTTGTTCTTTGTTCAGAGGGTTCGCTCTCTCAGCCTACTAACATACGATTATTTTAGTATGTAAAATCAAATACGATAATATACGATCCTTAAAGAAATTTTTGAACAAATTGAAACTGTAAAGTTTTTTAAGTTGCAAATTCCATTGTTCGTTAACTATCCAGCGGATCAAGTAAAGTTTATGACTTCTACTTATACATAACGTGAACTATGTTTTGATGAATGTCAAGTATTTATCAGTGGATCTACAGTTTGTACTATAACTATATAGTTGTCTGTCAAGCGTGGCAGACCCAATATCAACGTCTTTATTTGCTTGTAATTTACGCACTTCTTACTCTAAAAATTTGTTAACGTGTGATCCGAGTGTTGCTCTTTTGATTCGTGTACATTTTATTTTTCAAAACTGTGGCGAATTTCACGACAAAGAATACAAAGATACATTTCAACACGAAAAAAGGTTTTTGATCAAAAAATAATAGCACCATCATGAAGGGCATGTCAAAATCTATCGATTTTTATTTTATTATTATTTTCTTAGATTTTGCCCAGTCCGTACAAGCAAGTTCAACACAGTGTTCTTGAGCGAAAAATGCGCCGCACACACAAGGTAGCCGGATCTCGCTGGACGCACCTATATTTGAAAGCTGGAGGCGGGCAAGGTATACATAGATTTAGGAATGGAAATGGAATGAAAAAAGGGAAAAAAGATTCAGATTTACAAATATCATGTTGGGCTTAAATGGAAACTTACCAGGATATATATAACAAATGAAGGCGGGAAGGGTTAGCCTAGAAATAGCCATAAGAAAAAGGAAATAAATTTACATTTTGCACCTAACAAAAATAGACAAGAGCAGGTGGCTTTATTTATGAATAATCGAAGACTTAACGGACTTAATCAGTAAAAATAATACAAAATAGGCAAAAAAGTTATATTATATAAGAAAGCAGAGGATTGTACAACGATAGGATTTAAAAAAAGAGCTACGAAGGAAAATAAACTTGATAAAATCAAAGATACTTTTACAAAGAAAAGGAAGAGTTTTGTCAATCAGAAAATACAAAAAAATCATATAGTAATTGACAACTCTATTATCCGTAAAATGTAAACAGCAAAAGAAAAAAGCAGAGAGATAAAAATAAATTAAAAAGAAAAAGATGTAGGTAAGTACAGAAGATTGTAAGTAATAAACTGTTGGATCTGCAATAAACAAAGAAAAAACACACACATTGCTATATAAAGAGGAAGAAAAACAACAAATAGAATAATAATATCAGTCAGAAATATAGGATTAAAAGATATTGGAGAGATATGCAGGCGGGAGATAATTTATGTGAAAATATAATATGTTTAATGTATTTATGTAGGTAAATTAAAAAAATCTAACGTGTTGTATGTTTAATCAATTACATAAGTTACTCTACTGAAAATAATATTAGTACTAATATAAGAGAATAAGAATTTGTAATAGTTATGAAACAAAAAAAAGAAATGTAGAAGTATATAAAAATCTATACAACAAATAAAAAAATAATAAAATAAACATTTTAGATTTAAAAATGTTGAGAAAGAACTTCAAAATAATATCTTGTTATAAACTTATATCCTTAATTGATTCTAAAATAATCAAAAATAACATAAAAAGGCTCATAATTGTTTCTGTAATGATAATGATTGCGTAAATATTGTATACATATTTATATGTATCAATATTAACCTCAAATATCAAATAGAGTCATAATCAGTATTTAATCATCACCAATTATTTGATCAATCGGTAAAGCTATTCCATATATTGACTATGTTCGATTGAATTATTAGCGAATATTTACGAGATCGCTTTGGTTATCCATTTTTTTACGTATATATGTGTATTAAAAATAAACTTTTTTATTTATTATTTAGACATAAGAATAAAAATATCAAAATTTGGGGGTAGGCGCTTGGAGCGCGCAGGGGCAAAGCCCCACTAGTATATTTATACATACGTATAAACTAGTGAGGCTTCGCCCCCCTTCGCGAATCGCACGCCAACCCCTAGAAATTTGACTGTCTTGATTAAGTACTATGTTTCATGCCATTTATTTGTATAAAAAATACCATCACACGCACACTAATCGGTTATTGTCATAGTAAGTATGATACATCAAAAATGTATTGGATAATAGATACAATAAAACTATTATAGCAGAGTGTGTTGCTTTAATTGTTTCTAAAGATGAAATATTTGTTGATTTCGATTTATGTATTCATCCGAAAAATCCTTCTGAAAATGTACAAACTCATACATATTTAAACAAACTATCCACATATGTCCATCCCATGATTGTATTATACTATTTTCCTCAGGTAATTTTGGTTACTGTAAACATTTTTATAAAATTTTATTAAAATGAATAAAGTAATTCTATTGTTACAATACTATACATACATATTGTCTTATAGACCAAAAAATGTGATATTTGATCCCCTATTATTATCAGTAATATCAATACAACAATTTTTTTTGACATGCTTATATTATGGTTTAAAGTGATGAGATAAAGTTTTCGAGAAATAATTAAAGAAATCTACGTTATGAATAGTATCGAGGTTTATTAGATCATATTTTAAATAGTGAATCCAATATTACACAAACTTTTGAAAGGAAATATAAAACAGAAAATTTTCTCATTTTACATTTAAAGTATACAGGAGGACCATAGTACATGCAACAGCATTATCATGATGCAATGGTTATGGTGCGAAAATGTGGTAAAGCAGACGTATTTATCACTGTTGCATGTAAGCTAAAATGGAAGAAAATTAAAAATGTATACTGGTTACATTGCATTTTGATAACAAAATTAGAACACTTAATGATATCGATAATATTATATCTGCAGATATTCCCATAAATAATTTAAAGCTGAAAAAATTAGTTATCAAAACATGTTGCATGACCTGCATAATATTTATAGTCCATGTATAAGTAATAATAAAAAAATTTGTAAAACCAATCACCAAAAAGTTTTAGTGACAGTACATCTATAAAAAAAAACTGTTGTCAAGAATACAGAAGAACAAATAATATTTCAGATCAAAATATATATAGAATCAAAAAATGTGAAACCAGAATTTTAGAATATAATTCAATAGTTGCACAGAACAATGAATTTCTATTGACGAAATATAATAGTCATAAAAATATTCAATAGTTTGCATCAATACAGAGTATAAAATATAAATATATTATTATATTTATGAAGAAAACAATAAGGTTAACGGCGAAATAAAACAGTATTTTAATGCATGTTATTTAAGTCCAATAAAAACTGCATGGCGCTTACAAGAATATGCTATTGGCGGTGGAATCCATAGCGTAGTTGATTTTTCCATTCATCTCGAAGATGGAGAAAATTTAGTGTTGAAAGAAACGGAAATTTCTGAATGTGTAGAGAATTATAAAACAAAACTAACAGAATGGTTTTAATTGAATAAGATAGATGATTTGCTACAAATTTGTAGTATGAAAGCATTTCTTAACATTCTATTTTGAATAAAACATAGAAACAATGGGGAAAGCGACAACGCTGTAGGAAACATTATGCAACAGGTAGATTAAATTTTATTTTTACAAAATAATGATTTTTCCGGAAATTTAAATCGGACAAAAAAAATTGTTCTACATCAATTAAAGATTTAAAAATATACAAAGGAAAATTATACGATTTTTTTCAAGAAACAGCAAAATGTACTAGTCTTTTTGAACATGACTTACACATTTTCAATATTTTTGAAGTAAAAAGTGTTATTATGGTATTAAATTGATTGAGAAAAATTTTTGCATGGTTTTTACTTGCTAAATACATTTATGGTCATGATATATGGGAAAAATACGAAGAAAAATTTACGAAAGATTTTGTAAAAAATAAAAAAAATCAAGCTCTTTTTTGTTCAGAAAGTATTTTTGGATCAGAAAGTAAGTCTTGTAAAAAAGTCAATCTACCTATGCAGAAAATATTGTTTTGAATGTGGAAACAATTACGAATAATTTGATTACGGTTAAGAAATATTTAATGATTTGTATCCTAAATTAAATGAGAAGCAAAAGTATATTTTTAAATGTATCTGTTATTGAAATGACAAATTTTTTGTTATTGATTGTCTAGGATTATCTGGAAAAACATTTTATGCAAAATCATTGTTTCTTATTTTATTTACACAAAATTTAAAATTATATCATTGGCGTGGACAGGAATAGACTTAATTCTTCTTCCAAAAGTTATGACAGGTGATAGAACTTTTGAATTACCATTAGGTTTAAATAATATTACAAGTTTATTTTATTAAGTTCGATTGGATAAAAAAAAATATAAATAAGTTTATCCAATTATATGGGAGGAAGCTTTTATAATACCGGAGAAAGCATTAGAAATTGTGGAGAAAACTTTTAGAGATTTATGTAATAATGACGAACCTTTTAGAGGTAAGTTAATCATTTTAGGTATAGATTTCCGTCAAATTTTACCAGCTAATAAAAATAGTAATTGATGCATAATAATAAACGAAACAATAAAATCATCACATAATGGAGATTATTTGATATTTTCAAATTAAATAGAAATATTTGATCAAAGGTAGACAATTTTTCGAAAATGTTGTTAAATATTAAAAACATAATACTTAATTATTCAAAACTATGGGTGATTGGATGACTTCAGAGGTTTGCTCAATAATATTTTTTAAAAATTAAAATTTAAATATGTTAGTGCGATATTAACTACTCATAATAAATACACGTTTTTTTGAATAATGGAATTTCAAATAATAGGGAAGAAAAGAAAGTAACGAAATACAGTATAGTCTAAGCAACATAGGAAGAAGTTGATAAATCTGATGATAATGTTTGTATTGATTTCGTGATAGAACTGGTAAATAACATTTGAAAAGGACTTTCTCTGCATGAACGAAATTTATAAAAAAAAGGAACATTTATGTGTATAAGAAATTTAAATATTAATGATGGTTTTTGTAATGGTACACGATTAAAAATAACCAAATTATATAAATTTAACATTTAAGTTGAAATAATTACAGGTGAAAAAATTTGAAGTAAAGTTTTTATACATCAAATAACTTTTTCTTCTGTGAATAATACTTCTTTATATTTCGATTTACGCAGAAATCAATTTCTTATAGTATTAGCGTTTGCAATGACTATGAATAAAAGTCAAGGTCAGAGTTTTGACAAAATAGGTGTTTACTTCAACAAGCCATCATTTTCTCATGGACAGTTATATGTAGCATTGTCCAGTTGCAAATGTACAGAAAAATATATATATATATATTATTACAATCAAATGATAACAATATTATTGACAATATTGTTAGGGAAAAAATATTCATTGATGACAATGAAATATTTATTCTGTTGTTTGATGTTATTCTTTTAAATTGTGTTACAAAGAAAGCTCATAAAGTAAAATTCATCATACAGGGCCTTAGGTTACTTTAACCTACAATAATTGTTATGCTACCAAGATAAATTGGAAAACCACTGTTAAAAAAGTGCCCCTGCATTATTACCGCAAGGTGGAGTGAAAAAATTATTAAAATAATAATTCTTTGAATATGTATACTTATATATCGGTTTAAATTAATTATTACAAAATATACAATAATTTTTTTAGTGTAGTTTGAGATAAAATTCTTTAAACTCTTGATTGGAATAATAAATTTATATGATTTTAAGGATAGCTAAAAAAATCTGAAAAATTTCTAAGTTTTTTTTTGGAGGGGTGGGGGGAGGTAAAAGGAGCGGAGGGAGGCTCTGAAAAATTAGAAAACTGATTTTTCACGTGAAATCACGGAGAAAACGATCTAATTTTTTAAGAGGGCGGAGGAGTGGTTAGGGGGGCTAGGGAGGGGGGGGGGGAACAAACAAATGACGATCACACAAAACACGGAATAGTGTAAAAAATTAGCCCGTGACCTAAGGGGGGTTAAGGGGGGTCTGAGAGGAGGTGAGGGGGGTTAGTATAGCGGGTAATATTTTGTCCTTACTACCTAATATTTATCTACTAGCGCTATATACCGGCATTTGCTGTGAGTAGTAACCAAAATCAACACTATCTGCAGATGACAAAACCGCTGTTCTGTATGAAACGACTTTATATCCTTACATCATCTGTCTACTTTTACAACTTTTTTTGCAACTTTAATTGATCTTTGACACCTAAAATAATAATTTTCTGTATCAATAATTTGTTATGATGAGAAAATAATTTTTTCTTACACTGTAAAGTGAATACTTTTTGCTTCAATCATTTGTTTTTCTTTCTGTTATTATGTTAAATTATATTATGTTATTTTGTTGATCTATCTATTGATTCATATTTTTGTTTTTTTTAAATTATTTTGGATTAGTGGATGAATTTTGTATTAATAAACTTTGTAATCGGACAAGTAAATTTAGTGATTTAGTTTCAGGTGCGTGGGTTTTCACTTAGTTCAGTTAAATACTGAGCGAAAATGTATGGGTCTCACATCCAATACCCGTTTTATCAGCCGTATCCCTGTAGGTCAAGTTTAATATTTTCTGCCGCAATAGAACAAAGTTATTTATTTAAGTCGTAGTAGTAGAACATTGTATTTAAACACATATTTTTTGTTTGACAAATATGGATTCTACTTGCTTTAATATTTAATTGGTTTTATCTGTTGTCAAAAGAATGTGCTATCCAGCAAACTTTGTCTTTTTACATCATGATCTTAAGTATAATACACCTTTACGATATGTATAATTCACGGAAGTATATTGCTAATCAAATTTTGTATGAAAATAACCTGGTATCAAATTGGTAGATCTCACCCTATCACAGCTCAGATAAAGTTTGTTATGCTACAACGCAATCATGGTTTGCACACAACTGGTTTTTTTTGCATCATGTGCATGAATAGGTCGCTCTGCCCGATTCCTGTAATACGGTGTTATCATCTCATGTACGTTAGTACGTAACTTAATATAGATTTTTCTTAACACACTTAATTAGTAAATAAATAATCTACTAGTAGACAGTGAGCGAGTCTATTCAGTTAGTTGTAGGTTTTTAAGTAATATTTTAATTTTATTTTATATTGAGCTTTAGCGTACGAGTCTCCCGTCATCTGTTTCATCAGTCGTATTACTAATGGTTACGTTTTATTGTTGGGCCTTTGTCTATGTGCCAGATAAGATGTGTGGGCAAAACAGAAAATCCCGAAGGGTTGTGAAGGAGCGGATTTGGCTGCAATCAGTTATTTTGAGCACTTTTCATCGATGTTAAAGGGCTTTGGTCAAAGGTATTGTCTGTAATCGGAATAATTCGTCTGTTTTCGGCGGAGTTCGGCGAAAGAGTGTCTTTCGGTTGACTTTGGCCATCTTCGTCTATGGTGAAAACGAGGGACGGGGGAATTTAAGGGGCAAATATATAAGACTTGGAAAAATTCTAAGTCCTTGCGGGGGGAAGCAGGCAAGCTATAGAGGAGGATGTTGGAGGGATGTAAGAGGCTGCCGGGCATCTCTTAAAAATCTAAAAATATGATTTTGACGTAAAAACACGGAGAAAAAAATTGAATTTTTGCAGGGAGGGTTGTGGAAGGGGACGCAGGTGGTCTAAAAAATGTCAGTATTACAAAACACGCAGAAATCGAATAAATATACCCGTGAATTGTTAGGGGCTCCGGGTGGGATATTGGAAGGGGGTGGGAGGTGGCCAAAGTTTTTCATCCATACAAATATATACTCGTAAATATATATTTATATATATACTAGTTAGGCTGCGCTTCTTGCGCGCTCCACGTGCCAACCCCCATATTTCAATATTGTTACTCTTATGCCTGAACAATGAATACAAAAATTTATTTCAATACACATATGCATACAAACATAGATAACCAAAGCTATCATATGCAAATTCGCTAATAATTTGAACACATATACTAAATACATAATTGATTTTACTGATTTATCAAATGATTGTTGCTAATTGAAAACTGATAAGGACACTTTTTGTTATTTTAGGTCATTATTGATACATATGTATATGTGTGGCGGTTCTTACTGCGCAGAACCAAAAACGAAGTTCGCGCCGAAAGCAGCAACTTGTTCCACGGGCGCTCTGGTAGCGTACACCATCTTTAGCAGCCAAGCTCTGCTCAATGACCACCTTTGGGTGGCGAGCGCCTTTTCCCTCTCGTCACCGACAGCGTCGACAACGGCACGCGCCCGTCCGCTGCGAACCATTCTGTATAACCAACCTAACACACTACACGAAGTTTTTGTACCAATAAATATAAATTTGTACACGCTGTTTCTTCCTCGGTGTTTACCTGCTTCGTACCTCCGTCATCCTCGAGCCCGGGTTAGCTCGGCGTGGAAACATCCATAGTGGCAATCCTGCCAGGATACGCGAGCCGGGGTAAGCAGTGACAGTGTTTAGGAAAAGTGTGGTGCTGGGAACAAGAGATAAAGACTAGGACAAGAAGCAGGCCACGCTCAAGCTGAGCTCGCCCGGCCGCTCTCTTCTTTCATCGTCATCATTATTTTTTTCGCGCATTCCGCGACCTGCCATCCAGGTCGATCACCCTCGGCCGCCGAGTTTGCGCTTGAGCACGGTGCCGTGCAGGCCGGCGATTTTTGCTCGAGAGCCTCGACCGCAGCAGGTGATGTGCGCATATCTGCACCCCCTCCCCCATCGCCGCACATCGTGAGTGTGAGTGCGGGCCACATCCTGCCGCAACGCACTGACCTTCTCCGCGGCAGACACTACGGTGCACCACGCTCGCCCACCTTTTGCTGGGGCATACGAGGCCGGCAAGATAGCTTCTCAGGCCTGCCTGATTTTTCGCTTTGTTTCTCTCTTTCTCGCTTTTGTGTCCACGAGTGTTCCGGTGTATGTACGTGTGCGTTCGACGAGCCGGACAGTCTCGTCCTCTCTTTCCTGCCTTTTTACCCCCGTCTTTCCTTTTCGTGCGAATTGAAGCGGAATAGTGCGAAAAGAGAACGTGGTGCTTCTTTTTTTTTTTCGTGTGCTCTCACTCGAGTCGTAACACACGCAGCCTCGCAACTGTCCTTTGAAGGTGAAGGCGCCGCACAACCTGTGCGATACGCACGTCACCGGTGTAGGCGTCTTGGCCTCCGCAGTCCTGGGGGATACGGCCGAGGAAAAGCAGCGCGCGGAGCGCTACGCACGCCGACAGCTGCGGTAGGAGGTAGGAGAGCTGCAGCAAGCTCTGCGGACAGCTCTGCCTTCCGAAGAGGACGAGCACACCTCTGACCCGCAACCACTGCTGCCGCCGCCGCCTGCAGTCAACATGGGTTCTAAAAAACCTTAGCTGCCTCGTTTCTGGGCAAAGTCTCCAGCTCCGTGGTTCGTGCAGGTCAATGCAGTCTTCGAGGCCTACGAAATCACCGCTGACCGGGCCAAGTACCTTGTTGTTGTCACGACCTTGGAAGGCCCTGCTGTCTCTGAACTCAGGGACGTGCTCACCAACCCGCTAACGGGGGACCAGTACGATGTTTTCAAGACGGCCATAACCCGTTTCGCCGAGTCCACCGACGCACAGTGGGGCCAAATCCAAAAAACCTGGCCAAAAGTCCCAAAAATGAAAGTGTAAACTAGGGATTTTTCGACTTACTATTGGTCACAGTAGACCCTAGGGAGGTAGAATCCAATTATAGTAAAAGCTAAAACCAACTACTGTTGTACAGACGACAGTGTGAAAGTAGCGTTCGAGCGAGCATCTGTGTTGTATACTTACGGCAGAATAAAACAATTTTTTTGAAAGAAGCACAGTTTTTACAAAACATTGTTATTTCCCTTGGAAGAAAATGGATTCAGAAGCTACTGGTGAGTAAAATATGACAACAACTCGTA
>JAPYYV010001713.1:0-23090 GCA_030522625.1 Copidosoma aretas
GGGGGGGGGTGTTTGTGGGGGTGGGGGGGGGGGGGGGGGGGGGGGGGGGGTGGTTGAAATATGCAAGTGTAACCTTGGATTCGTAATCAGCAACCCCAAAAACGATGGAAATGCCATGTAACTTCTATGAAATATTATTAATCGTGAATTTTCGCCTTTGTAGGTGGTTGTGGGGGTGGGGGTGGTTTATATATGCCAATGTAACCTTGGATTCGTAATTAGCGACCCCGAAAACCATGGAAAAAATACGCAACTTCTATATACTAAGATAAATTGACCAATTTTGACTGTGTCGGTGGTTTTGGAAGGTGGGGGTGGTCAAAATGTGCAAATGTAACCTTGGATTCGTAATCAGCGACCCTAAAAACCATGGAAAAGAGTCCGATCTTTCTTCAGACGCTAAAATTTTTATCATAACTGGGATCATGCAGACTGTTTTTTGTAATATATTAATTTTAAAGCTCTGAAGACATTAGTTTACCTTCATTTTTTTCAAATTATCGTTAGAACATAAGTTGACAAGTGACTTAAATAAAATATTGCACTTGAATTCATCAATATATCTTTGAAATTGAGTTGATGCGCGATTTCTGTCCAAAGTTCGAACCTCTCATTTCCACAAACGCGTCAAAAATTCCTCCAGGTCGTTCTTGGGGCTCGATTGAGGTAGATAAAAGTAAGAGCAACTCTGCTCTTTCGCGCTTTTCGAATTGCGCGAAATGTTTCGACAGCAATGTTTAGACCAACTTAACCCTTGAAATTGCATTACTATATATCAAGGAACGCGAAAACGTAGCTTAGTACTCAACTATGCACGATAATATGTGCGTGTACATACACAGAACCTATAAACACACTGAAACAAAAGGTTAAGTTGGTCCAAACAATTCTGTCAAAACATTACGCGCAATTTAAAAAGTGCGAAAGAGCAGAGCTGCTTTTACTTTTCTCTACCTCAATCGAGCCCTTGGCACGTCTCCGAAATTCAACTTTTCAGCCAGCCAAAAAATTTAGCGTATACTTTTCGCATCGAATCTCCGACTCACTTTGTTGCGTTAATGGGTAGGGAACGCCTACATGCGCTTTCCCCTTTTGCCCTAAATGACGACTTGGGTAAGAGCAGTAATCATCTCGGGGCTCCGGGTTGAACTGTTGTTCTTGTGCAGGGAAACGACGCGAGCCATGACTATGTATATCTAAACGAGGTTGGCCAACGCTGTCGGTTGTCGGTAAGTAAATACCTACGGAATTTATAAATGAGTGTCAAGGTACATTTTGAGCCTGCGATGGGTATTTCATGAGTTTGTCGGGTATCGTGCCTAGACTATACGGGTGAATTGTAGAATGCGCTTGGGGCATCCTAGGCATCTGATGTGCCGCCGAAGGGTTATGTTTAATTTCCTCCACGCGTTGCTGTGAATGGGCATCTGCCTGATGAACTGTTCCACTATACTCCGACTGTGTACAGTGACTATGTACACCAGCTGTTGAGACTCCTTGGCGATAGTCGGTAGGGTTTCCGGCCGACCATGTTACCCGATGTCCGTCCACGGTACCATGTTCCACATCCCCGGCTCCCAAATCTACATGACGGTTGTTGTTATTATTGAGTGTTAAACTTGCTCCTTAATTCGTCTCCAAACCTGCCCCATGCTGTCTGTGCGCGGCCCCTGCGATTCCCCCGGCCGCCCAACTTGCCCCCATTTCGGGTGCCAAGTTTGTCCAAGAGCCTAGTACTGGACCTGCTGCAAATGCATTGGATGGTCTCTGAGAATAATCCTAAACTTTCTCCTGCATCGGCCCCTCATATGTCTTCCTGTAGACCTGAGAAGCTTGCTGGTACGTGTACTTGGGTACATCCTGTCCATCTTGCACTATCGATTGCATCTTGACGCTATTCCCTTGCATCCCTACAGTATCAAGATCGCAACGCATCTGAGTGCCTACGACCTCACGAAATTGTTGGCGTGCAGGTGATAAGGTACTAGCGCGACTAATTCTTAACGCACTAGTATCTTCTTCCGATGACTCATCATTTGGTTGGTGAGACAAAAATCGGGTCTCGTGGCATCTAGCCTGAGCCTGACGTCAAAAAGATTCAGTGTAGCTATATTGCCCCTTACTCGCGCAACTTCGTCTCTTTCCTCACTTCGATCGATGGCTGTCCGTCTGAAGTATTAGCGATGTAAAAATCCTTGCACCCGATCTCTAGCATCTAACACAGTACCGTTACTTGTTAGTCGCAACAATATCAAATACTGGAAAACTTCTCCGTCTGTATACTGCTTTACCGCATCCGCAATTACTCGAATTCATACCCCCCTTCCAAACTCGCACCAAAAAGAAATTCCAAGTCTCCTAACAAAACCGTCATTTTTATTTACATGTATTAGTCCTACGCTATATGTGAGAGAAAGAGGAACTAGAAATTTTATTCGGGACGAATTGCTGACGAACACTTTCAGATTTCAATAGTACGTATTAAGAGGGTCGTCAAAAAAAGAAAAAGATAAAGGATAGGACGATAAATTGTACACTGAACGGTAGTATGTATACTATGCATATGATATTGAAGAGATACTATAAAGCCCTTCAATGTATCTATATACTTTCTACACAGCCTACCGACGACCGTTACCGTATAAGTATACGCTTTGATTAGAGTAGGACAAAAGCCCGAGCATTTATTTCATAACACGGCTGAATGTGCTGTATACTTATATATAACCACAAATTGGTAAGGAAAAACAGCTGGGAATGTTATACAAACAATTAAATATATTTGTTAAATGTATATATGTCGTAAATGTACGGCAAAGAAATCATAAAATAATATGTAAAATATATGTACTAATATAATATATAATGATAAATAGTACACCAAGCAACCAAAATGAGATACTTTCATCATCGCACTGCGATATAAATGTATATAGGTTCACCAAACTGTAAACACAGCGGTCAGACAGTACGTATATACGCACCTACCTGCCGAAGCACACGGCGCGGCGCACACCCAGAAAGGTCACCAAAGAGCACCATGCCAAGCTATTGCCAATACAACTAGTCGGGGGCCATATAAATTGTGCTGAGCCTTACTCACCTTGTGATAAGTATCAAAGCACGGCACACATGTATTTACTATTACTGGACCTAAGGGATAAGGCGAATAATATAGTTGAGAGCATGCATTAGGCATAATAAAACAGCAAATTTATTAGGGTAGAGCCATACTTATATTCATTCACTATCTCAGAATCAAATATTAACATAAGAACAAGTCACTATACTATCCAACCATCTACTGAACAATACTCAAATTCAGCTCTACCGGTGTGGGGTTGGCAGTTACTGCTCGGTACGATGCTGTAGGCGAAAGGGGTAAGGAAATAGGTGAGCCTATCGTGTCAACCAGGTCCTGAAGCACGAGCGTTGTAACTGCTACAAGAACCAGGAGATCCGACGTGCAGTCGGGCGCTCGGATGCAGCGGTCCCAGGTGACGATGTGGCACAGGTGACTAATAGTATCAGGCAATTTCCCGTAGCTGCTACCTTTACACAATACCGCGTATGCGGTGGCTCGGCTTTTTTTACAAACGTGTGAAAAACAGACGTTAAACACAGTGCGTCCGTATTGCGCGCAGACAAAAGCGAGAGTGCTTCTCTCGTCGGCTCACGTGTGCTTGCCGCCCAAGTGCCCTATATACTGTAACCAACAGGTTACCACGTTGAAAAAATTGAAAAATTTTTCGCCTTAAATACAATAAATTAAAAAGATATAATGCTGCTTTATATTTTGTTGTTTTATTTTATAAGGTTTTTCCCAAAATTATTATATTTTCACATAATTTTAAACAAATGTAATTATAAGTAATTATTTAAATGTAAATTCAGACCAAGAAACAATTCTCTATTCGAATATCAATACTTCATATTAGTTAATTTTTAGTTAAGTAATTTAAACCTAACCGCCAAGAATACTTGACATGCGCATTGAGAAATAACAAGACCAACTAACAGCAAGAAGAAACCAGTGACGTCATACCGCTACTCTTTCTTGGCTACGTCGTCGAGCCGCCGAAAAACCGAGGCTTTTTGATCGCGCTAGGATATTCATCGGCGCTTTTTCGCTTGAGATGCCTGCCTGATCGCTTGCCATGATCCGATCTCTCGGGTAGCTTTTAGCGTTGCCCAGACGGGAGGCCAACACGTGTGTGCGTTTTGCTTGACATTGCGCTGCGGCTTTGTCTTTTGAAACATGTACACCTGCTGAATTCCTATTATCAATTGTCGCGTACTTCATTTCGATGCTGAGATTTTTACTTTATATTCCACGAGAATAATCAATTAAAGCATGTATTTGTTTCTTTTTAGATTACGCTCAAACGACCGTAGATTTGATGGGAATTGTTTAAAACCAAATATTGATTATAAGTTTGGAATAAACGAATTCAAATTAGAAATATCGTTGTAAATAAGTTTACTTTTGCTACTTTCTTATAATATGTAAAAGGATTATAATTCCATATTGTAAACAAAACTTAAGTTTGAATATATTCTAGAGTAAAAAATAATTCTTTTATATCTTATTCTTTTAACGTATCCTCAAATACGAATTTTCAAATTATGTTAATTTAAAGATGAACATGAAATATCAACGACCGCGCTGCACATCAATTGCTACCAGTGCATAACAAATCATTGTAAGGTAAGTCATTGGGGTGGCAAAACCAAACCATCTCCAGGTAAGTCTGATCAATTAAGCTACGTTAATGGCGACAGGCCCGCGTACCTTTCTTTATTCCTAACTATCATCTTCTTGAGGAAATTATGCTCGGTCGGTGGTTTATCATTCATACATCTTATTATATAATACACATATAGAGGAGTGTTGCTGAAAATCACGTGCGTATGATCGAGCTGTTGAGTCCACAATCCCATTTAAGAAATAGAAATTGGCTTAACTATTCAGGCAAGTACTGTGTGGAATTCCTAATACACTTAGGGACGTCACAATACCTATATATATATATATATATATATATATATATATATATATATAAGTCTGCGGGCATATGCGCTGTTGAGCACCGTGCCAACTGTTGACGATACGGCTAATAGCAGCAGTAAGATGGGTCGGGTAGCAAGGCATGGAATGAGGTAAGATTGTTGAGCGTCTTACCGCCTCTCCTATTGTCTACTGATTACTATGACGTGGATTTTCCACGTTACAGTATATATATGTATACATCAGGGTATCCATTCCTTATCAAAATCGAGTTTTTAATCATCTACCCTTTTTAAAATCTTTGTTGCATCCACAAATGAAAATCCATTACCTGAAAAGCAAAAAATTGTAGAGTTGCTACGGAGAGTTTGAAAAGGGTAGATGATCAAAAAATAAGATTTTGTAAATAGCGGCCAGCCTACTATACATAGGTATGTGTAAGTAGAGGTGTGTGTGTGTGTGTGTGTTTGTGTGTGTGTCGGTGCGTGCGGGTACATGCATTAAAGAATGTTTATACTTAAAATTACGAGGATAAAAGTATACGCACCCTGCGGTGATTTATCCCTTTGCTGTTTGCTGCACGATTGATCATTTTAAGCCTTTGAGTACACTATTACATGAAAAGGATATCATTACTTGGCAAAACAACTCATTTCTCGTTGTGCATCCAAAAATAATTTTTTTCTTCTCACAAAAATAAGAAAGTATATATTATTATTTATTTAATTTGGCAGAAAATGTATGACACAAGATTCGCGATTCACAGTGGTAAATTATTTACAATCGTAGATTCGTTTGAAATTTTTGGAAAAACTATAAACGATTAATTATTTCTCTGTACATGAAATTTATGTCTGGATAAAAAAAAGTTTTGGAAACATGTTTACGCCCAATTTCACTGAAAAATTATATATTATAATACTGAACCTATTTATTTTGGCTGAACTGGAAAGGATTCCTTTAAATTTTTTTTTCATTCAAAATTTTCTTTAGCATCAAATGACTAATCCCTAATTGTTTGCCTCCGATGTTTTGTCAGCAGTGCTTTTTCCACGTCACTGTCGGCTTCCTTATCGCTGAACTGCTTTCTACGCCGCTTATTTCTTGACTTTTTGTTTAGCATCTCGGAATAGTTTTCCTCGACTGCAGCGGTATCCTCTGCAAAAGCTGCTTTCTCTGCAGCCTCATTGAAAGTGTCTGTAATATATGGTAATGAAGTAGAGAAAGTAATCAATTAATTGAGTTATGACATGTAAGTATGTAAAAGTTTATTTGTATCGTTTTTTTGAAAAATAAATTAAATTATTTATATACTTTTTTAGATGATGCGCATTGTAGCAGTTTTTAATTCTCTTTTTTGCTTTTTGATACTCAAAATCCTCAAGAAGTTCCTAAATACTAGTATATAAATACTAGTAAAAAATACGCATTTGCACACGCACACGAGGAGAGAACATATAGATATCTAATCCAAAGATTCCATGTGTACCGCGATGCAAGAGGAATCGCTGCGCGCAGGGGCCCTATCTTTTTTACTTTTACTTACAGACATCAAGATGACCATAGCATTTTTTCTATTACAGTGCTTTACGTCCAACTCTGGCTACCAGTACCACTCAGGGCACTCAAAACTTTAGAGAAGGAGGAAAATAAGAAGGGGGGTGGGGATATTACTATTACTGAGTCCTAATATCCTAATCCTAAAAATCGCTCCGCGTTCGCCCAGTATAAAAGTCAAGTGGAACAAGGGAAATCCAGAAAAACTCACGCAGGAGAAATGCTGGGAAACCTGCCCCGAAGTAGCCCAATGTAGTATAAAGTCAAATTTTAGCTGCCAAAATGATAGTTTTGTCTAAGTGTCGACCGTGGTGGATCACGTCAAACCCGATCCCACGTAATTGTATATCTATATTTATATCTACATTGATCAACATTGATTGACACAGATATACATTTATATGTGATCGGGTTTGACGTGATCGACCGTGGTCGACACCGCCCACACAACTACAATGTTTAATCTATTAATCTCCCTCTCTCTCTCTCTCTTTCCCTCTCTATTTCGTCAAAGAATTAAATAACAGGGATTTTTAAAAAGGCAAATCACTTTATCACCGACCGCCATCAGTTCCGTGCACTTCCGCATGCAAATCGCAACGACAAGGAAAAGTCTTGTCAGGATGTGTTTTTCTGTGCTTCGTTTATTCCATTTTTGTGTAACAATTTGCAATGCATTAAGTACCAAGTTCTAATCATTCACCGACACTGGAAAATATCCATGTGACGCCAAAGTTTCCTTACTCAGGTCCAGACAGATGTCTGTTTACGATAGCTTTTGCAATTCTTTTGGTGTTGTTCCATGGTGGTCAGAACACTGTTTTTTGGTCTTTTAAAAGCCAAGGCGTAACCGCTACCCCCACTGATCCATCAACTTTGAATTCAATGATATGAAAACTTGGCTAAATCAACACACTGTTGATGCACAATTTTTATCGTTTTTATATGTTAGGAACTGCGTTAGGTACTGCACGAAACTTGTTCACCTTGTAGTGTGACGATTGTTTGCCGGCGAGACATTACGGGCAAAGTGGTGGACACGCGTGAAGCATCATGTGCACGTGCAAGTTGACGCTCGTTCTGCATGTATATACATATAGGTAGACACACTGCTGACTCCAATCGCACTGCACTATGGTGTAGCCGAGCACCAAGCCTCATTTTCTGTGCGGCAGATACATACGATTCTCTCTCTTTCTCTCGGTCTCGCTGCCCCCCTCCCTATCCCACTCGGTACTATATGCATTTTCTCTTCTGTTCATCGAATGCTGATCATTGTTCGATACTTTTTTTTTCTCGTCAAGTTTGTATTGTTTATTCTCGGAAATTACTATAAACGTTATAATTTGCGTTATCAGACGAGGATGTCTTACTTTTACTAAAAAATATAGTAATTTTTAATGTACTTAAGATACATTTTTCAACACCCCTTTTCTTAGTGTAGTCTTTTCCGAGACCTAGATTATGTTAATCTTCGTACGGGTGTTGATATGATATATAATATGAGATAGTATATTTTTACAATAATAAATACCCATAAGATTTTTGAATGAAACTGTGCTAAAACTGATTTAAAACTGAAAAAAGAGATAATACTTAAGCATCTCAATGATGAAGTTTACTTTAAAGATATATATACATTATTCAAATTTCACCTTTTTTAAAAAATTTATAAGATTTATCGATTTAAATGTTTTTGATTTTGCTATTTGTAATGTCCATCATTAAATTTATATCTTGTAACATATGCGTTAAGACAATTTTGTACAGTTTAAAAATATCCCACTATGCATACAATACGAAGCAAATTTTTTTTTGCTTTACATCTAATTGTTATTATAAACTTGGAATAAATTTTGGGAAAGTCGTAAAATTTACATATATTTTTTTTGTATCTATTCATTATCACCCTAAGGCTTAGACATGGCGTTTTGACAACCATTTTTCTAGTACGCCATACGGTATATATTCGGTAGTTTGCTTAATCGGTATTTATTAATCGGTAGAAGGAACAGTGGGCTAGGAGAGATGCAATTTCGACCGAGGAAGAAGCTTTTTTTTATTTGAAATTTTTTTGCATAAGGTGGGAATCGAACCCCGACCATCAAGATTTATAGGCACACGTGCTATCGACATAAAATGTATATTATTTTATTAACAGAGGAGCAAATTCAGCAAAGATTGGAAGTAAAAATAGAAGCTTTGTAAACAGTACGGTCTACACATAGTCAGTTAGTTGAAATATGGTTTCAATGCAAAGAAGCGCTACGAAAGTGACTAATTCGGCAGAATATCTTTTTGATTAGAAAACACAATTGCATTTCCATTATGAGCAAACTTACATCAAAAAAGTTTATTCGCTTGATTTTAGAGATGTCGATGTGAAGTAACTTTGAAGTGATACCTTTCTTCGCGTTGGGCCTTATTCCTCCAAACCTATGAATTATATGATTTAAAGATTATGTACCAGTAATCTCAATGAAATATATGTTTGTGATTTATAAAAACATGTAATTGTATTCTCATGCTACAATGATTTTATCTGCATTGTGTTGCAAGTCTCCTTTTTTCTATTTTTCAAAGAGTACGTTTCTGCAAGATTTTTACGTTTGTACTATACAATTAGTATGGTTGTTTTTGTTACGAAAGTGCATCTTTCTAGGACGGTCATTGGGCCCGAGGGCGCTGGCGGTGCCACGCCCTAGGGACTGCTGTGTTCGCCCTGGTCAGATGCACAATAATGGCGAACCCATTTTTTCCTACCGAGGGCACACCAGCTTCTCAAAACGACCGAGGTTGGAAAAATCATTTTTCGTACTGAATTTAACATGCAAATGCCCAAAAAAACGGCTAAGAACTATTTTTCTAGGTGTGATTGTAAACAATGATTACAGTTTTGTGTTGGATCAACATATTTCTGAGCACTTTATTTTTGTGGTTAAATAACCGCTATCGTTTTTGAAATGACCCATGTAATTTTAAATTACGAAGAACGTATTTATTGACAGTTACTGTTTAGTTTTTAAAAATTTTTTTTATTAAAAAAAAATGCTTGTCCGATGTAAACGAAAAAAAATAAAAAATTTTAATAAAAAACATAAATAAAATTTTTTTTTCGATAAAATGGTTAATGTCACGTATTATATTGCTTAATTTAAAAACGATCAAAGCAGATAGTCCCAAAACAATGGCTGCTAGTAAAAAATCTTAAAAATGTTTTTTTCCTATTAGTGGAAGTCGCAAAGAAATCCTCCAAAACGTTATAAAACGGATTTCTCCGTTGGACAGTTGGAAAAGTTATGAAATTTCCGTAGTTGCTGAGTGCCGCAAGTACAAATATTGTTTGTGTAAATAAACGATATTGTGCCAATTTTAGCTGAGATGATTTCCGTGAGCAATAAGACTCTGACGTCTAATGTATGAATATAAATGTTTGCATATTACATGGAATCAATAATTGACACAATTTATTTATTATTTTTATACTGAGCCTAATGTAGAATGAAAGAGCTTTGCGAGTTACAAAAAGGCTTGTCAGATATGATGCCATCTTTAGATCAATATCTCTACTATTTTTCTGGTGACCATCCGTTTCTTGGTAACAAAACACTTTGCTCGCAATCATAAGTTTTCTGAATAGTATGTCATATTTTATAAAACAGACACATACGCACATACGTTAGAGATAATAAAGCCACTTTAGAATACAGACAAAATACATTACAAATCACAAATACTGGACAATAATGATTAGAAATTAAGTATAATTAGTGATAGCAAAGAAGAAAACACGAAAAAACAGACTGAAGTTGAAAACTATTTTTTTGGTAAGTTATTTCAAAGTATATAGTTCGCTCAATAAAAGCCAGATTCAAAAAAGCCAATTTAAAATAGCATAACAAATTTTGAAAAATATCACGAAAGAAAAGGATCACATTTTTAATTGTTTTAAGAATTACTTATTGTAATTATTACAATAACATTGTAAAACATATTTTAGAAAGAAAGATTTTCATGTTTCATCATGATAAAATCTAAGTTAAATACAAATGTAAATAATTTTATAAAAGTATTCTTGAGTATCATTTTTATCTCAGACGTGGTCGGCTGCAGTAAAATATTAGATTGAGATCAAAGAAATGATTAAAATAATAACGTAGTTTGATGTACAGAAATAATAAAAATTACTCCGTACCATGCAAAATTTTTTTAATCATAGGAATATTTGTAGCAATATGAATAATTTCTTCGAGGTTGTTCCGACAGGTATATAATAAAAAATTCTAAAACCATGTCTAAAGATGATAAATTTATGTATCTTGGTGGTAAGCACTATTTTATAATATCAGTAAATTTTAAATTAAAGGTCAAACGAATCTTTTTACCTAGTAATTTAAGTATTTTAGACCATCATAATAAACGATGTCCTTATAATATACATATGTGCACTTTAAAAATATTTATGAAAAAAGACCAAACACAATATTATTTACAGATAAAAATAAAAATATTTTACGTAATCAAGTAAGGTATAAAATAGTTAGTTCGTTGCGGTCCTATTGATGCAGTACCAATACATATAAAAGTAGACAAATAAATGTCCAACTTGTAAGATTGTACCTTTCCAATCTATGAAGACTTTCGAAGAATTCAATGTTAAAATAATTGACATCAAAGAATTAAAGCAACAACAGGTAATGTAAAAGTAACACAAGATTTGCACGAGTTAAAACATTGTAGAAAACATGCCAATCGATGATGCTTCATAATATTTCCATACTATAACATGATTTTTAACAATTATTTCTTTCATTTTTGTAGAAGTCTCATTTTACTAACAAATAAATTAGTAAAGGATACCGTCTTGCTGTCAATATGTTGTCTCAAATGTTAATAAACGAACTTTCATGCCTATTTACATTTAAAATTGCGATGGGAAAGATATCCCTTGCAAATTTCCCTGTTTGATCAATACTAGCCAGTCAGTAACATTTCAAATATATGAATATTGTATCATGACAACGAATAATACGTCATTATTATTGCAGATACTGCATGTAATTGAGCTTTTTCCCTTACTTTATATGATGCGGAAATGGCTAAACAGCATTGGCTATACAGATCGAAAGCAAGACAGCAAAATAAAGGAAGAATTAAAATATAAAATTTAAAATTAAATTTTTGTAATAATGTTGTGGCTTGTGTATTCTCGTAAAAAATATTATCTATCATGATTTGAGTACGTCAACTCATTTTTTATATTTATCTACTACTTTAATATAAATTGTTAATAAAAATTGTATAGTCACACATTTTAAGATATGTGTATACAAATTTGCATGTATGTGTGCCTCATAGAGGGCCCCACATTTTTTCTTGCACCAGGGCCTTTGATTAGATAGATACGCCACTGTAAAAATCAAGTGTAATGCTGACTATGCCTCTGTCAGTCATTTTCCGATGATACGTTATATTAACTTCAAATATGATTTTCGTTTCATAACTGGAGTATTTTGACTTGAGGACTTGCAATTTTGAGTAATGAAATTAATAGAGACCCTGTGTACGGAGAAAATATTTGATAGTTATTACTTTTTGAAGACATACAAATAAGTAGATAAATGGTAAAAATAACTTATAATAATGATAAAAATAGATTGTAATAATTTTCAAGTATTCAGTTTTTCAGACTACGAATTAACCTAAAACTAAAAACAATTTAATGGGCCGGCCTTACTATTTCTACGAGGAGATGTCAGCGAATATTTTATATTTACAGTAAGGGTTATGTGCAAATTGCGTCACCACGACTGCTCCCGACCCTCCCCCGCCGGTACGGCCGCTCCAGCAGCACGTCTCTTGCGCCACAGATATTGCCTGCGTCTCTATATTAAGGAAGCAGACGCCCTTTAAGAGCTATGACGAGTTTATCCTTAATCTCAGCACGTTACCTTCTGTACTCTACATTAGACTGTCTTGTGATTTTGCCAAGTGCTCGCACCTTGGTATCCTGAATTTATTACTTTAATTAAATAAAGAGTGAAACAAATAGGTAAAATCAAAGGTACTACTAGTAAAGCAATGTAGACAAAAGGTCGGAGTATATATATATGTATATATAAATTAGGTGAAGACTCTCAGCAGAGAAAAAAGGCGTAATAGAGGTGGAAGAAGAGAATGCATATAGTAGTAAGTTAGTTAGGGAGGGGGGCAGAGAGACTGAGAGAGAGAGAGAGAGAGAATCATATGTGTCTGTCGCTCAGAGAATAGGGCTTGGTGCTCGGCAACACCATAGTGCAGTGTGATTGAAGTCCGCAGTATGTGTACCTATATATATATATATATATATATATACACGTGCAGAACTAATGTCAACTTGCACGTGTACATAATGGTGTGTCCACCATTGAGCCCGTAATCTCTCGCCGGCCGATGATTGTCACACTACAAAGTAAACGAGTATCGCGCAGTTCTTTACGCAGTGCCTAACGTATGAAAACGTTAAAAATTGTGAATAAACAGGATGTCGGCTGAGCCAAGTTTTCATATTATTAAATTTAAAGGTGATGGATCAGTGGAGGTAGAGGTAACGTCTTGGCTTTCCAAAGACCAAAAAACAGTGTTCTGGCCACCATGGAACAACACCAAAAGAATTGAAAAAGCTGTCGTAAACAGACATCTGCCTGGACCTGAGTTGGAAAACTTTGACGTCACTTGGATATTTCCCAGTGGTGGTGAATGATTAGAAAGTGGTACTTAATGCATTGCAAATTGTTGCACAAATATAGAATAAACGACACACAGAAAAACGCACCCTGACAAGACTTTTCCTTGTTGTTGCGATTTGCATACGGAAGTGCACGGAACGGGTGGCCGTCGATGATCAAGTGATTTATCTTTTTAAAAATCCCTGCTATTCAATTTTTTTACATAACGGAGGGAGAGAGGTAGAGAGGGAGAATAAATGATCGCACATTGTAGTTGTGTTCGCGCTGTCTTTTTTTTATATCTACATTGATCAATATAGATATACATTTACATGCGATCGGGTTGGATGTGATCGACCATGATCGACACCGCGACAGAACTATCGTTTTGGCAGCTAAAAGTCGACTTTAGAATACACTGGTCTTCTTTGGGGCAGGTTATCCAGCATTTATCTTACGTGAGTTTTTCTGTTTTTTTCTTGTTCCACTGGACTCTTGTCCTGAGCACATGCGGAGCGATTTTTAGGATTAGGATATTAGGATTAGGCGTTAGTCACATCCCATCCCCCTCTTTCTTCCCTCCTTCCCTCAAGTTTTGGGTGCCCTGAGTAGTAACGATAGCCAGAGTCAGACGTAAAGCACTTAATGGAAGTAAAAGCTATAGTCATCTTGACGTCTGTTAGTAAAAGAGAAAAAAAGAGGGCTTCTGCGCGCAGCGATTCCTCTCGCATCGCGGTACACATGAAATCATTGGGTTGGATATCTATATGTTCTGTCCTCGTGTGCGTGTGCATATATATATTTTACAGTATTTATATAATAGTATTTATTAACTACTCGCGGATTTTGAGTATCAAAAAGCAAAAAAGTGAATTAAGAACTGCTACAATGCGCATCATCAAAAAAAGTAAATAAATAATTCAATGCATTTTTCAAAAGAATGATACCGATAAACTTTTACATATCATCGCATGGGAGAAGCAAGGTACTATCTTAAATTTCGGCTAAATAAGGTACTATCTTGGCGGTGCAGGAAAAGGTACTATTTCGGCAAAGCGGGAAAAGGTACTATTTCGGCGAAGCGGGAAAAATAGTACATTTCGCTACTAGGGCAGAAAGTAAAAATTGAGCGCTTGTTTTACTTTTGTGCCCGAGTCTTGTATATTATTTTTCTTGCAGAGGGCGTAAAGTGCAATTTTGCGCCCGTGGGCACACTTTGGGCCCGCGAAAATACTTTGCGCCCTAGGGCAGAAAAAATTTTGGGCCCTGAGGGCAGAAAAAATTTTTCTGCCCGTGGGCAAAAAGTGGTTTCAAGGGCCCAATGTGCGGCCTGAGGGCGAAAAGGCTCTGTTGCACTTTGGACCCATGGTAAGAAAAGTAATATCTCGGCAAGGCGGGAAAAAGGTACTATCTTGTATTTAAATTAAAAGGTGATATCTCGGTGCCCCAAAAAAATGGTTGTATCTTGGATCAGCACATAAATAATTGAATGGTTTTTTGCACACTGAGAGATGTCAGAGATATCCACTTTTTCCCGCAAATCCGTAGTTTTTTTAAGCCGAGACGCATCATTTTTTCTAAGGTGCCAAGCTATTACCTTTTAACCCAAAAACGAGATAATACCTTTTTCCGGCTTTGCTGAGATAGTATCTTTTCCCGCTTGGCCGAGATAATACCTTTTCTTGCTTTGCCGAGATAGTACCTTTTCCCGCTTCGCCGAGATCGTTCCTTTCTTAGCACTCTAAACGACATAGTACCTTTTTCAGGCAAAATTTTAGATAGTACCTAGTTCCTCTCAGGCGACGATATTTATACGTCCTTATTCAATTCATGTATTACTTTTTTCACTTCATTAACATATATTATAGACACTTTAAATGAGGCTGCAGAGAAAGTAGCTTTTTCACAGGATACCTCTGCAGTCGAGGAAAACTATTCCGAGATGCAAAACAAAAAGTCAAGGAATAAGCGGTATAGAAAGCAGTTTAGCAATAAGGAAGCCAACAGTGACGTGGAAAATGTACCCCTGAAAAAACTTCGGAGGCCAACGGTTAGGGATTGGTCATCTGATGCTAAAGAAAATTTTGAATTACATAAAAATTTGATAGAATTCTTTTCAGTTTATCCAAATTAAACAGGTTCAGTATAATAATGTTTAATTTTTCAGTGCAAGTAGGTGTAAACATGATCTCGACATTTTTTTTTATCTTGACATAATTTTGATGTACTAGCAAAAATAATTAATCGTTTATAATTTTTCCAAAAATTTCAAACGAATCTACGATTATAAATAATTTACAACTGCGAATCGCGAATCTTGTGACGGTTTTTATACATTTTCTGTCAAGATAAATTAAGAATAATATATTCTTTTTTGTTTTTGTGAAAGGAAAAAATTGTTTTTGCATGCACAATGTAAAATAAGTTGTTACGCCAAGTAATGGTATTATTTTTATGTTGTAGTGTATTTAAAGGCTCAAGATTACCAATTGTGCAGTAAGCAGCAAAAGGACAAATCACCACAGGGTGCGTATACTTTCTCCCTCGTAATTTTAAGTATGAACTTTTTTTAATGCATGCACATACACACACACACGCACGCACATACCTATGTATATGTATATACACATATCGTTTTGATGAATTATACATGGATTTTCACATGATACTATAAATAATGAACAATTACCTAAACATTGTTTTCAAAGTTATGATACTTTTTAATGATCATTTTGCCAAGTTTGTTGTTATAATTTAGTGTTCTTTATTCTCATTTCTTAGCATTGAGAATTACCGAAGATAAATCAAAACAGGATGAAGAAGATGAAGTAGTGTATGAAGTTTCACAGAAAAACTCAAGCTTTAAAGCAATAACTAAATTAGATCTTAATCAACGTGGTAATAGATTCTTTAAAATTTTAAGTTTTTTTTTCAATATGATTTTACCCATTTATTTGATGTATTAATTTCTTTAACATGTATTTTAAATGACGTTTACTTATATATAGATGCGGAGCCACTATTCACCAGCAGCATTGGGGATATAGAGCTTGAAAATACTGTTTACGAAAGCTCATGCGAAGTGCTAAGTATTTGAAAGGGTGTAGCAGGTATGAAAATGATAATATTTGGAAAGCAAGACTTTTTAATGTTGCGAATATTTTTTTCTTTCTTATAGAGAAAGTTTTGTATTGGTAAATAAAATTTTTTTCTAGAAATACGCTAGAAATGTTTTATATAGTGTCTAAAATGAGAAATATCATTTTTTAGAAAAAGTCAGTCTCTGTGTATGTGTGTATGGGTGTGGGTGTGTGTATGTATGTGTGTGTGTGTGTTTGTTTGTTTTTGTGTGTGTGTGTGTGTGTGTGTGTGTGTGTGTGTGTGTGTGTGTGTGTGTGTGTGTGTGTAATAAATTATATCTCAGGAACCCAACGGTAGATTTCCATGATTCTGGGCTCCAAATTTTTGTTTTTTTATTATTATAGTGGCAATGTTTACAATGATCTTATTTGATAGGGTACAAAAATACCTTTATTTTTCAATTTTAAGTATCTTGACAAGTTATTTTGTTCTGGTTTTATAAAAATAAAAAAAAATAAAAAAAATATTGAGAAAAACAAATTATATTTCTAAAAATAATTAACATATTCTAGAGATTTAGGGCTACGCATTATGTTTTCTTTATCGTTTTATTGCTGCGGAAAACAATTTGTGTTTTAGACCTTATTAAGGTTGTTATAACGATTTTTGATGGTCGAAAATTGGGTTTTCGCCTTAACACCGGTCAAAAATTTATTATGCGATGTCTACAAATGATCTTATCCAATAGAATATAAAAATTGTTTTATTTTTCATTTTTTTGGGTCTTGATACGTTTTTTGTTCAGTTTTTATTCAAAAAATAATAAAATTTTCAGGAAACAAAAATCATGTCTCTCAAGCGAGTTAACGTTTTTCAGAAATAAAGGGCTACAAATTGTTGTTTCTATATCCTCTAAGTGTTCCTGAAAATAGATTTGAGTTTTATACCTCATTAAGGTTGTTAAAAATATTTTCGTTTGTCAAAAGCCGATTTTACGCCGTTTAAAAGGTAAAAAATTTACTATGCAAAGTTTAAAAAAAATGACTTCATAGGGTATAAGAGCACCTCAATTTTTCATTTTAGCTATTCTTGATAAGTTACTCGGTTTTTACTTCATTAATTACTAAGATTTTTCTGAAAAAATTGTTATATTTCTGTAATTAATCAACTTATTATAGAAATCAGAGCGTACAATTATTAATTTTGTATTCTTTCAAGGTTTCGGAGATAAAAAATTACGTTTAAATGATCTTGTTTACATTTTATTTACATAATCGAAGAATGGAAAAAATTGACATTTTTTGGAAAATAAGGTCTCAATATATTGCTTTTGTATACTTTAATTTATTCTACAGCGTCATGATAAGTAATGTTGTTTACTTTTTCTATTATTACTTGATACTAAGATTTTTCTAAGAAAATAGTTGTATCTCTGTAACGAACCAATATTTTTTAGAAACCCAGGTCTCAAACTATTGTGTTTGTTCCATTTTAAATTACAAATTCTTATAGTCAAAAATGATTTTTCACTACATTCAGAACAAAAAGAATCTTGTATAAATTGACAAAAGTATTTACAGGTATTTTTTCTGGAATCAGTCATACTGCAGAAACCCTCCAAATACTTCCGATGATCTAGAGCTCAAAATGTTCCTTTTTATATTCTTCTATAGGTTAACAAAAAGATTTGACGTTTCATATTCTATCAAGGTTGTTATGACGATTTTGGATGCTAAAATAACGGTTTTTGCTGTTTACAAAGCAAAAAAATTTTTAATTTTATTTCGTAATAGTTATATTCTCTAGATAATCAAATAGCTTCATATAATTTAATAATATTTTAGCTACAAAATAGTTATATTATGTATATTGATTTCAGTCATAAGTTCTAATCCTTTTTTTAATTGTTTTTCATTCAAAAAAATTTTAGTAATATTTTTGGCACTATTCGGGTAAAAATTATAATGTTATTTTAGAAATAATTTCATATCATAGAGCATGGAAATAGCTTCTTTTCACATTTTCAATCATTCTAATATTTTATTTATTTTGTTGTTGTTAAAAGTTTGCAGAATAATGTTGTTAAGGAAGCTTTGTACTAATTTATTTTATTTGTAGTAGCTACTAAGTCAAACGTAAATGGAATAAAAAAATATTTTTATGACTTCGATTGTACATAAAAATCTCTTTCCAAAATCAAAACCTCGTCTTCATTTGTGCTTGTTATGTAAATAGAAAATAGATTATAATGGTTTTTAACGTATAGAACGTTGCTTCTATACTTGATTTTTCGAACAGAATTATTTCTAAGCGTGTGTGTTTAAATTACATCGAACCCACACATGCATACACATTAACTTCATACCAAGCGAGTTCAAGCCTCTGTTGGAATTCAAACTTGGTGCCACCATCAATAAAGATCGTGAGGTGTAGAAAAATAAAAATTTGGAAGGTAGGAGAATAACGATGGGATTTGTTTCGTCTCTGACCTCTAGCTGAGACTTGTCAGTGTAGCGCGCTAGCGATCTAGCTACATACGAACACGTCTAACACTTGTACTGATACTCGTATATAACCTCGAGAGCGAGATTGATATATCGTGTGATAATTAAGATTTTTATTTCAATTGTATGCTGGAATTTATTCAAATTTAATTAATCTCCTGTACTAAAATTTGTTTTATAATTCAATACTTAATATATCGAACGCGGCTTCTACACTCGATTTTTCGATCAGAATTATTTGTAAGCATGTGTGGGTGCAATGTAATTGCACACACACACACATACGTATTGACTTCACACCAAGCAAGTTCAAGCATCTGTTGAAATTCGTACTTGGTGCCTACGTTAATAAAGAGAGCGAAGTGTACGAAAGAAATTAATTCGGAAGGTAGGAGAAAAAGGATGTGATTCGTTTGGTCCTCGACCGATAGCTGGAACTCGTCAGTTTAGTACGCCAGCAATGTAGCTATATACGAACACTTCTAACAATTTCATTGATACGCTATAATAGTTTTTGTTGAAATTTAATTAAAATTTTTTTTTACTAGTGTTGATGATTCAGAAAAGGGTAGACTGGGTTTGATTAGCGTTGCAAATACCTTTGTGTACCAATAAGGAAATAGTTTTTGATGCTATTATTACTGTTGCGAATATCTTTCTTATAATGTTTGATGGAATATTTTTTGACAATCGACAGCAAACCCAGAGACAAAATTCGGTGCCAAAGGTTCTAACTAAAGATGAACTTGTTCAACTAAATGACGACGAGAGTATTCTGTATATGGCAGGTGAGCGAATTATTTCAAATCAATTAAATCAAATGAATATTTTATGTGCATTCGTACCGATTACTATATTAAATTCTTTAAAGAAAGCGTAATGATTAAAATAATATTAAAATGTTACAAAAAAAAAATTTAAAAAATAATAATAATAATAATTAGTATTATGTGCAAGTGCTTCATAATAATTTATTGAACGTTTGTATGATAAAAAATTTGTCTGTAATTATTGTTGAGTAAATACAATAATATGTTTGTTCCTTTATTTGTTTGTAGGCTTCACACAAGAAGTCCTGAAGTTTCAGAGCAAGTTGTTGAAGAAACATGATTGTAACAATGTTCAAAATGATATCGTCTCAGAAGAAGCGGTGACCAGAGCTGGTACTATATTCTCGATTGAAACGTATTCAGCATTAAAAAACCTAAACGAGACGATATTGGTACATGATCGAAATCTAAAGCAAAAAAAAATTTTAAGTATTACAAAAAGAAAGGGAGTACAATACTGCTATAGTATCTGATCTGTATTTATGTAACGTAATTTTAAAAAATTATTCTCTCAAAAAATATTATTTTATTGCCGTTTGATTAAATAAAAAAAGATTCATTTTTAGAAGCTGTTTTTAAAATTTAATCGAGGAAAAAATATTCAAGACTGAGTAAAGAACAATCATGACTAATAAATTGGCTTTGAAATTTAATTTCAAAGGAAAAAATGGGGAGCACGCGTTTGAGGACTTGAATAATGTAACAGACCTTATTACAGGTTGGCATAACAATAAGCAAAAAACTTAGAGATGTAAAAATATGGCACGCGATGCCCGTTGAATCGTATATTATACAGTAATGCCAGGCGATGCCGGAAGAGTAAGAGAGATGCTGCGAAACAGCCCTATGTGACTGACTCTGTTTGTTTAAAGGGAAGCCTTTTTTGAAGCCTTCTCTCTTGCTCTTATATCACGTTGTTTGGCCTGTTGCGTGCTCTATTTTTATGTATCTGTGTATGAAAAAAAACGTTGAACTTTTTATTCGTAGAATATAATAAGGTGCTTTGTATCAGTATACTCAAAATTAATAAAATGGTTATCAATTTTGTTAATTTATTATAGAAGCTGCAAGTGAAAAGTACCATGGTGATAGTACTGCCACAAATATAAAGGAGCACATCTGTCAATGGTTAAAATAACCGAGGCGCAGAATTGAGTATGCAGAGCTTAGAGCAAGAAAAGCCGTGAATTAAATTGTCATTGAATTTCATACATCGCAAATTTCCATTAAATTTGACGCAAAAACCATTTCTTTCGCTTTTCGCGATAATTAATGTTTTTAGTAAAAACTCTTTGTAAAAGTTAAACTGAATTGTATTGAATCAAAAAGTAGTTATGTCGTTAGCTATTTATTTTCATAATGTTTTTTAGTTTTCTCATATATGATTTTCGTCTTTTTGTAGGAGGCGTAGTGATATCGAAATATCACATTATCAAGAGGAGAATAACAAGCAAGATACGTCTGCTTTATGATTTGCACATGCTTATTTATACTTACATTAGTAATTCATATAACTATGAAACGTTTCATCAGCTGACAATTTGGCACTGCGAATCAGAAGATTTTTCGATTATTAGGCTATTTATTAATTCATTTCATTGAATTTTTTTGGGTAGAGTTACGAAAAATTTTAAAACAGATCAGGTACATCTTGCAATACGCTCATTTCAAGCTCTTTTAAGTTTTACAATTCATTGCGTGCCAGTACAGGAAAAATTTTTTTTAATTATTGAAATATTGGTCCTAAATACCTCAAAGACATTTAACAAAGGCTCTACATATTCTTTTTTCAAAACGTTCATAAAATTTTCCCTTAATTCTTCTGTATCCCAGTGCGAAAAGATCAATTACAATTGAACAAATGAACCTGCTAAAAAAATTAACTGATTTACGGTGTCAAGTCATCAGCTTATTTTTTGAAAATTTTTTTGGTAGTGGACGTCAAACTTTTACTTGTAATTTAAATTAGCAACTCGTAACAGTTAAAAGCAACTTGAAATTCATCGTTGTAATTGTATCAAACGTACTTTTGTTCCTACTTTATCTGTATTTTATACATGTAATGTCAAATAAAAAATCCACCTCCACAAAATTTACATCTAAAAACCTGTATTAAAAAATATTAAATAATATTAAAAATTTACTTACCTTTAGTTAATCCTCTCTACAAGTAGGTTCCGACTGTTGAACGGAACGTTTCAGAAACGTTCCTGGGACGTTAATGTGAATGTAAGCTTAAATTGGTGTTAATCAAGAAGCGTTTTTAAAACGTTCCTGAAACTTTTCATCAAGTACCCAATCCAGCTGATATCTATATTGAGTTGCGGCAAAAAAAAAGGTTCCAGAAACGTTTCTGAAACGTTTCATGACTCTTTTGGGGAAAGTTTCAATGTTTGAGAATTCGTGTCTCTATAACGTTTTAGAATCGATCAGTGTTACATTTTGGTGTACACGTACGTTCATGAATAGCGGCAGTTTCAAAAATGATTTACTCTATTAAAGACACTGTGGAAGGTTTAATACAGACCAGTTGAGAAAATAATTGAAAGAAAAGAGTGCAAAAGTAACTGGGACGAAAATTTAACTGAATAAAATCTACTCATAATTTATAATAACATAAGATAATGTACAGATGTATGTTTATGATAATAAAATAACCAAGAGGTTATAGCAAAAAAAACTGGTGGAAACAGCAATAATATTACTTAAAAAATATTCACTTTTGCAACTTTCTGCGAGAATATCTTTTGTACAGAAGTGAGGTAAAAAAGCTACTGCATACTAGCAAATGAGGTCATGGACATTTAAATGATGCAGGTATGTTAGTGAGCGGCCATGACGGGTCTGTTTGGGTATGCTGCCCTCTGTTTGTTAAGCTCGCACATGAAAGATACTTATTAGGATACTCTTTATTTACAATAATTTGCCATATAGTATTAAAAAAAATAGTTTGCTTACAATGATTATTTTTTTCATAAAAATAAGCTTTTTACAAAAATTGTAATTAATTATTATAATAAATAGCAATTAATTTGTATAGTATTACTTCATTGTTAACTTTTTTAGTCCTAAAAATTGTAGTGTTTGACTCAATACTTATTTCTGACTAGAGTTACACGTTTTATCAATGGGTTATAGCGTTAAAATTAAAGTAATATACATTTCGAAATAAATTTTGTCATAAATTGCGAGGTCCCGCAAGGAATATTGTTCCCCCTTATGTGATTTATGACAAGGAAATGTGATAAATATAGATAGTATTATTGAAATTGTTATTTTCAACCGAGATTGATAGGAAAGTGCTCACGGAAAAAGGTAAATGCGGGAATATTCACCGTTAGCACAGGAAAAATCGCCGTATAAACTTGCATCGGAATTTCGCATACTATGTACTGTGACATCC
>JAPYYV010001714.1:0-55972 GCA_030522625.1 Copidosoma aretas
CGACATGTACTCTAGCCGTGGCTAAAAGGACACGTTTGGCACGCTCGTTACTTGCAACTTGAGTATTCAAAACTACTTTGTTTAAGTTTGAGGTAATTTAAAGTTCAGTAATCTCAGTTTCGGATGACTTGTTGGGAATTTTCTTATTCGATGATTCACGATGCATTAGTGTATGGTGCTTTCGTTTGCATATATTGCAAGTTCTTTTGTTTCTGAACTCTTAACTGGAATGAAAGCCCAAGCAATTCAAACACAAATTCGATTTCAACTGAACTTCTAATTTTTCCTTCCAATTTTTTGCTTCAAAGCTATCGCAATTTTGTATGCTATGCTCTAAATTACAGCACGGACAAGAGGATTTAACTTGGGAAGCATTTGTTTCATGTATTGCCGGAACAAATGGCTTATTTTCCTTTTTGTTTGTATTTACTGAAGAGATATCGGCAAGCGATTTTGGTCTAGGAGTGCAAGACTCCAAAGTTATTAATTGAGAGTTAAGGAACTCTTTAAATTAAGCTAAGGTTGAAGGGTCAGTGCTAGCGCCCTGATGCCTCTGCCAATCATTATCTGTTCTAAAATCTAACTAATTCGAAACTATACTAATAAAAATATCACATAAACCTTGTTCTGGTCTATCTAGAGCTTCCAATGCCGCAAGCGGCCTGATAGTCTCGCTTATAAGACTTTAAAGTTCATTAGCTAAACTGTTTTTCATGGGCTTAGCCTTCAAAATAGAATTAACATAACCGCTTACTAAACAACGTTTATTGTCGTAATACTTATTAAGCGCATTCCAGGCTTAAATGTAATTTTCAGCCGTTAGGGGCAAGTTTTTTATAAGCTCACTGGCTTCTCCAGCTACTCGAGTACTTAAGTAGTGGTGCTTTAGTATTGAAGGGATGTCCGTTTTATTATGCACTAATGCACGAAAAACATCCTTAAAATTCTGCCACTCTGCTCTGTCACCACTAAAGTGAGGCAGATCTATATTGGGCGGATTTAATGTGTTTAAATGATCAGACCTTAGGGGAGTGATTTCAGTTTGATTAGCTTGTTGTAAACTACTGAGAAAATCAACAAATTGTCCGAAATCACTATAGTAATGATCTTCCCCTTTCAAAAATACATTTCCTTTGAAATATCCGTGAGTCTGATCAGGAGGGATAAGATCAAGGATTTGAGTGTTAATTTGCTTGAACTGCTACAAAAATTTTGTCTTGCTACGGCTTGGCCGTTAGTCATTTTGGCCCGGCCTTACTTTTTAAAATTTGAATAGGAGTTTTTTATTGTGGCTTAGAGCTCTTGCTGCATTTTAAAATAGGCTTTAATATTAAATCAAATCAAAGGCAAAAAAAAACGAGTCAGAGGGTCACTATCAAAGATGATTAACCGATAAAGAAAATATTCACTAAGAGGAAGAGATATTAGTTGTAGAAAGTGAAAGCAATCTAAATTATTATCAAGCTAATCCTTGATCAACGTAATTTGCCCTTAACCTGTCTTTTTAATTGGCTAATTAATACAATACAACAAAATATATATATATATAAGGTAATAAAATTACAAGGGAACAAGGGAGGAGTGACTATATACTTCGATCTCGCCCTGAAATTACCAAAGGAATAAGCTAATTATTCAAACTTACTTCAGGTATACAATTTCAATGGACTTCATAATGCTCAGCATAATACTCTCACTCCATTGTCTCTATTATAAATGAGATATGTTTTTCTTAATCATTCATCAATAGTAGTTTTATCAAAATCAAAGGTGATTAATAACGAGAAACATTGAATCAAATTGAAAAATTTTCAGGTTTCTAATGATAAACGTCAATTAATTCAATCCAACATTCAAAAAAAGGAAATTTAAAGGAAAATATTATTCAAACGTTTGAATAGACTTGACCTTTTTTATCAAATTATTTAACATACTAATTTGAGGTTAATAATTATAAAATACAAATTTTCGATCAATCCAAATGTTTAAATCAATGCTTAACTTATCTATGATTCGCTATGAAACTTATTAAATTAACTTCATTAATATTGTCCTTTGAATCTTAAAATACCTTGGATGTTCCATACATGGAAGTACTTGAAGATGTTGGGATCGTTTTACTTAAAGGTTCACACAGCAGCAAAAAACTTGGAGACAATGGCCCTCCTTGAAACTAGTGACCAGACTCTAACGTTCACCCTCTGGTTTTATAATGACCTTTCAAATTAGCTTTATTCATCAAAAGAACAGCCAGTATACTGTATTTATGGCTGATATACTATAGTTAATCAGGTAATTAAATTTGTTTAACCTTGACTCGTTTCCTCTGCAACTGATATACCGTATCATAATCCAGAAAAGAGAGAGAAAGAAATAAATTGCGTGAACTCCAGAGCTGAAACGGAGACGCTCAACTATCTATGACTATATAAGCCAAGATATCTAGCAAATAACTAAAAAGCTTCAGGGCACAAACACCCATTTATAATTAGATAGTGAGAGAGCCGAGAGGGCTAGCAACTCACCCGAGCACCTGCGTGCACGAATACACGCAGCAAAAAGAAAGAGGGAGACGTCGAGGAAGCCGGAATGGCTGTCAACTCGAACGCTTGTATGCACGAAAGCATATACACAGCGAGAGTACCTAAATGGCTAACAACTCGCCCGAGCGCCTGCGTGCACGAGTACACGCAGCGAAAAGAAAGAAAGAGACGTTGAGGAAGCTGGAATGGCTGTCAACTCGAACGCTCGTATGCACGAAAGCATATACACAGTGAGAGTGCCGAAATAGCTAACAGCTCGCCCGAGCGCCTGCGTGTACGAATACACACAGAGAAAAGAAGGAGAGAGACGTCGAGGAAGCCGGAATGGCTGTCAACTCGTACGCTTGTATGCACGAAAGCATATACGCAGCGAGAGTGCCGAAATGGCTAACAACTGGCCCGAGCGCCTGCGTGCACAAATACACGCAGCGAGAGAAAGGGAGACAACGAGTAAGCCTTGATGGCTGTCGACTTAACCAAGATGCCAGTGTGCCGATGGTGGAGAGCAAGCAAAAGGGCCAAGATGCTTGACCGTTCGCTCTCGTTAACACGTGCTCAAGGCCGATACGGCCCAATGTCCCAAGCTCTTACCAACGACCTGACTCCCAGCGATCCGGCTCAAGGGACCATGTTTAAAATTGAAATAAATTATTTGAGAGCTAGTGTAACCACAAGCTCGCCGAGACCGCTGGGAGGTCGGAAAGTTGAGAGGAGGAGACTGAAGAGAGCATGACGAACTCGTGAATGTTCATAACATAAATAACTTTTTTTTGATACACTGACACTATTTAGTTCAATAATAAAATCACAATTTTTTTAACTGAAACAAATAACTTTTGAAACACTAAGAATAGTCATATGAAAATATAGAAGTCACTTATCGAAAATTAAACCAATAGAAAAAGAGCAAAATACAAAAGTGCGCAGCGCACAGGCAGGCGGTCGCAGAGGAGAAACGAGCATTGCTCAATCAGCCAGCTGCAGGGGCGGGAGCAGACTGGCGCAGACGCTTACAACTAGTTGACTCAGCGGCGCTTGGATTACTTACGATATAAGAATGAGAGGGCGTACAAGTGCATATTTAAACTGTACAATTACATAAGGTGACTAGACAATACCTACGTCACTGAAACTAATATTTTCGGATTTTATTGATTTCGAACAAAGTCATATGCTTAAGTATTAGATGTGGTGTTGTGATAAGTGTTCTGCTGTTCTGTATCGCTGGTGTTATTAATGTTTATTTGTTTTGTCTTTTTTTTACATGGTTTTGTTACTTTGTAGTACTCAAATGATTTCTAGTAGTTAATTAGATACCTAAGTGAGTTTTATAAAAAGTCGAAAATTTGTGTGTCTCTGCAAATTTCTATTACGATTTGTGGTAGAGATAATTTATTTAAAGCAATAGCATTATTTTTAGATTTTGTTCTATTTTATCGTCAGGAATTGTGGGAATCTATGCTTGTCTAGTTCGTAAGTATGTTGAGCATTGTGAGAGTGTTGGTATTAGTGTTTTTATGTAGGTTTATATTCGTAAATGTTGTGTATAATTATGTCGTGAGCGTCTACGTTACGGTTGCCCGTCATGCCGTTAACAAAGGTAAAATTTATTGAGTTGACTAGCCCCCAATTCTTACGTCCCTGGCTCTCTTAAAATGCAACCGTTGCTACCGTGAATACAAAAGTGTAACACAATTTAGAGTGCTAGTAGATAAAAAATAAGTTAAGAATATAGGGATAATGAACTGTATCTTGTAACAATGAGTCGGCGTAACTGCTTATCGACGTCTGCTTTCGACGAAGTGGGTACGAGTAAATATAAACTATTAGAAAATAATTCAAGACAAAGTATTAGTACATCACTTAATTACATAAAATTGAATCGAGTCTTATGTAAGACGTACAATAATTGAATACAATACGTACTATTTTTTGTATATTATAATGTCATACGTCCTTTCTTTTGTGGCACTTGACACTTGGGAGGGATGGGAAAGGGATGTGAGGGGGTAGGGGACATTCGGTGTATTGCATGAGTCCTGACCGGGTGTCTACGTATAAACATCAGGACTAACTTCTGCACACCTCCCGCTCACGTTGCTCTCAGTGTAAGAGAAACAGTCAATCGAACCCCGGAAAAAAGTAAACGAAGCGAGCCCTAGGAAAACGACGAGACTCGAACCAACTCCCACCTGCTACATGCCCGTAAATTATACTTGATCCCGGAGATCGACAAAACTGCAATTCTACCGCTGCGCCACCATATCGGTGCACACAATATATACTTGACAATGATGACAATGATTACGCCACTAAGTTTTACAATGATATCAGAAAGAGAGAAACATCTAAACATCTCGTTCATTAGGAATAACGCGTCACCCACCTAGACTAAGAGACGAGACTTTGTCCCAGATATGAGGATAGCAACCTAGCAAGCTAATCTTCGATAGCGCAACGGGTACGTAACCTCTAACCAATTAGAAAGCTAGCACGATTTTCAAAGTTATTTCTGTTTTAATCGTAAAAAAACTGTTATATTTGGGAAATGGGTTTTGACTTCGATTTGAGGTAATATCATTACACAAGTTGATCTCAAATAAACATCAAAACACACTTTTTAAACAAAACATGATTTTATTACGTATACGACAAAAATATCTTTAAAAATCGCGCTAGTGTTCCCATTGGTTGGAGCCTAAGTACTCATTGCGCCATCTGAGATTAGCTTGCTAGGTCGCCATCCCCATAGCTTAACCCTCAAAACGCCCTGTATTTCTGTAGAAAAAGCAGATGCACCCCTGCTTTGTTATACGGTTTCCTCATTCTACAAATTACCGGGAAGGCATTTTAATATACTTTCAACAAGATTAAAAGCCTGAAAACCTGTTGCGAGGTGCGTGTCAATAAAATATATAAAGTAGCAGCGTGAGCATGGTCGATAAAAATAGTGTTATCGAAGATCAGTTACGCAGAAAAGTTTATACCACAGCAGGTAATAGAAACGGAGATGTTGGCTGTAGTTAAAAAAGACAACATTCTCAGACGGAAAATTACCAATTTAACCTTATACTATTTTTACATGTATATTTTATAAGGTGTAACGTCGATAACTTACCTACCTTTTTTTCTGCTGCTACAAGTTGTTCAGCTGCTATTACAGATTCCCATCTCTCTTTCGTACGGCTAAAAACGTTTACGCTTAGCGGGTTAGTACTCATGCACGATAAAATTCAAGTCGTTTCGAGTCCTAACCCTTTCCCTTTTATCTATCCATCTGTACAAATCAAGGTGACTCCAACGTCTTTCCCGCCCAGAGATACCGAAAACCGAAATTCCAGCTCTACATCTACGTCCCTGCATCGCTCCCCTTTCCTTAGTATTCTATTATTTTCCGAACTAACTTCTAGAGTGACGACAGCCGTGACTTTTCCACGTGGGCGTGTGGGAAAATCTATACTGAATGCCTCTTCATGCAAGATTAATAAATATATCGTGTCGTTTGCAACAGGCTAGGGAGATTTAATCGATTGAAAAACTAGAGATCCTGTTAATTTAAGCACTACTCTATAGTAACGATTTAATAAACCCGAATACTCGCTACCTATTTCGAATGACGGAAATTTGGTTTCATTACCTTTTTCTATATATACATCACCTTATTTTGTATAAACAGTTACTGGTAGTATCCTCGTTGTTGCCGCGTAAGCACTAGCAAGTAAGCTACCTGTAAACGATACTATAATTTGAAATATTATATCACGCCAGTTGTAATTTTATAATTAAAAATCATATGTTTTAAGCGTTATGCTATAAGGTTAATCAAAAATCTTAACATATTCACTATTGTTAATTATTCTTTGAAGTAGGCTATTGCACGTAATTTCTCCCGAAGCCGCGCAAACACGTTAAAGCGCAAGCGAGTCAATTAGTAATTGATATAAATTAACTTTGATTATGTAAGGAGAGACAGAGAAAGGTAGAATGAACCCTCTTCTTCTCTCTGATATCGTGCGACCACAGCCGAGAAGCGCTACAGACGCGTATCTTGTCTGCGCGGCCGAGCAGCCTGGAGATGCTGGCAGCACAAATTTTCTGGCGGCGATTCCCTTGGGACTTCCAAGTTAGCGAGATCGAGCATTACTAAGCATAGAAGGAGGCCCACGAACCGTGCAAAAATCAGTTAAGCTGCAGAAGCCAAGAGACCCAAGTCTCCAGCAGGTCTCGTCAACTCCTAGACCAAAGCCTTCGTCAGGCCCCGTCATCTTTGCATCTACTAAACTGAGCCTTCGGCCAGGCCTTGCCGTACAACCTCACTCCGGCTCGACACACGCGGACAAGTTACACCGGCGGCCCGGTCGAACTTTGCCTCTGCCCCTTAGCTGTGCGTCTCACACTTGTAAGCCGCGTCAATATATATATATACATATATATATTCAAAAAATAAAAGTAAGAGTATATTTGGATTCTCTTATTGAGTATTTATACACGTTTACCTACTGTAGCAACCAGCCAGCACTCCTGCTGACGACTGCTACACTTTCTCTCTCTCTCTCTCTCTCTCTCTCTCTCTCTCTCTCTCTCTCTCTCTGCCCCTTTAGGCAACTATGTGGAAGCGTACCCATTGTTCAGTGCCGCTAGCCTTTTGCTACGCAGCTCTAACCCACGGGTTGCTAGGGTACCTAATGTCGTTAACGTCCTTTAGGATCCTGACAGTTCAGCTTTCGTACCATAAGACAGCCAGAGCTAACGTTAACGTGAGACACCTGGTCGGCACCGTAATGACTTCGTTGAATCGCTCCCCAGCCCTTTGCACGCACTGTCGCGAACCATAGCAGCCCATCCGCTGCTGCGCTAAAGATTTCCTATCTCCCGTGCTAACAAGCCCCCACACGCAGGGTCCACGGCCCTGCGCGCAAAGGAATCATTATAGAGCGTACGATCCCAAGCTATTAAGCACAAGCTAGGCTCAAAAGCTACGTCATTTGCTCAACATAACAATAGATTTACTAATTGTGTCATTTGATGACAAGTTGACAAACAAGTAGTATCAAAATATCAATTTAAATACACTACTTGATCTGTTTAAGCTATAATTTAGTATTTATTCAGGTAAGAGAGAAGTGTAGTGGTCATTGTTTACTTATTACCGAACGGTAAAAAGTCGCTACACAAGATTATAGTCTCAAGGGATATCAAAATCGTGTACGACACAGTACTACATCATTACTTGATACCGGGTAAAAGATGATATATGCAGACCTAGTGAACCTAGATACCGGTGTATGACTGCATCAGGTATACTCCCAATAGTGCAGAACACCGATCTCAAATGCTGCGACGGATTAAGCGCGCGCAGTTCAAATTGGCTACATGGGCCAGACCGCCAAAATCCAGTAACCTAAATCCCAAGCTCTTTAAGTCAGTAACCGGGAAGATATAGTGAGTAAAAACATTACTATGAAAATAACAACATAACCTAAATCCCGAGCTATTTAACCCAGTAACCCAGGGGACGGCGAGTGAATGATTTGATAATTAAACAAGTTATTCTACAAAAAATAAGATACCCTGAATCCCAAGCTTTTTAACCCGAAAACCCACGAAAAAGTAGGTAAAAAAGAATATTATCGAATAAATTATTAAATAAATAACAGCATAACATAAATCCCAAGCTTTCTAACCCAGTTATCTGGGGGACAGTAAATCAACAATATAATAATTAAATAAATTATTTATCAAATAGCAAGATAACTTAAAAACCAAGCTTCTTAACCTAGTAACCCAGGGGACAGCGAGTTCATGATATATTGATTTAATAAGTTATTCCAAAAATAACAAGATACCCTAAGTCCCAAGCAGTTGAACCCAGTATCCTAGGGGACAGCTTGTAAATATTATAAGTAAATTAATTATGTAATAACAACATAAGCTAAATCTCGAGCTTTAAACCTATTAAGCCGCAGGAGAGCAAGATAATGACATAATGAGGCAAATTATAACTAGGTTGCGGTCCTCCAGGTTTCTGAGAATTTAAGTTTTTGTGTTATTTAATAATGTATCAAGATCGCTGCCAACTTGCTGCCCCCTGGATCACTGGATCAAATAGTTTGGAAATTATGTTATTCTGTTATATATTAAATATTTTATTTACTTATTATATCAACGATTCACTGTCCTCTGGGTTAATGGGTAAAAAAGCTTGAGATTTAGGTTATGTTATCATTTTTTTAGTCATCTATTTACTTACTGTACAATTTTCTCGCTGTCCCCTTGTTACTAGGTGAAAAAGCTTGATCTTTAGATTATTTTGTTATTGAATTCATAATTTATTTACTTATTATATTGTTAATTTACTGTCCCCCGGTTTACTGGGTTAAAAAGCTTGGGATTAAAAAAAACATTCTTTCTTTGAAGTAATTTATTTATTTACTATATACATTACCACGCTGTCCCCCGGGTAACTGGGTTAAAAAGCTTGGAATTTAGGTGATGTTGTTATTTTTAGAGTAATTTATTTACTCTTTATATTATTACTTGCTGTCCCCCGGGTTACTGGGTTAAATAGCTTGGGATTTAGGATACTGGGTTTGTGCGGTTTTGCCCATTTGCCGATCTAAACTAGGCAAAATAAATCCGTTGCTGCATTTAAGATCGCCTGTGCAAAAGTTAGCATATCACATTGAAATATACTGAAATTAAATTCATCTGATAGATCCAAATTTGAAATACAGATTTGCACACTACTTGATCTGTATTCGCTACAATAAGTTTTCATCTAGATTAGAAAGAAGTTATGCGATCATTGTGTACTCAGCATGCTCAAAAAAGTGCCAAAGTTCGCTTACTTTGAATTATTCTAAACAAAATTTATGAGATGTACCCAAATGTGGAATACTGACTGGCACACCACTAGATCTCACGCTGAGCAGACAGCAAATTTACATCGCAAAAAATGACGACAAAAACTGAAAGTGGGGATGTATTTGCACTTGATAATAGAGTTAAAATCAATTCAAGTTAAAACTATAGCTGCTCCTGTTTTCAAGATAATCTTATTTTCCGATTTTTTCAAAAAAAATTGTGATACATAAGATAATTACTAATCACAATGATTTAAAAATAAGCGAGTGATTCATTTTTTATAGATGATAAATTAAACTATAATAAAAACTGTATATTTTACCGATTTATCGTAAAATATTTAATGATTATAAGACTAAGCCTGCTAGTACGTTAGGTTTTAGCCAATCTTATTCGTTACCAAGGTGTACCACATGGAGTTAACTTACGTCACACCTCTGTCTTCTTTTCTTTTTTTTTTGTATTTTTTTTCATTTTTTTTTGTTTTTTTATTGTTTTTTTTTTATTTTTGTTGTTTTTTTTTTATTCATTTTTTTGTATATTAATCACTTTGTAACATTAAAAATTTTTAAATACACGAAAACAATTAACAATTAAATGTTCTCAACTACGGTCAACATTTAAAAAATATATTGTATAGTAAGTAATCTTCAATGTAATTTCAAATATGCTGAGATGAAAAAGCAGCTGCTGCTTTTTTCATTTGTAGTGAGAAAGATTCATATTCTATAGATTGTATTTTAAATCTTACCCAAAACTTAAGAAACTCTCTGTGAATTGATTCCTCAGCCTGTTTAGACCATACTCCTGAGCCATCTTTGTTTAAAAGTATAATTGCTTGTTTCAAAGATCTAAAATAAAATAACATGTATTTTAAGGGTTTAATAAGCATCTGTATTTTTTAATGCATTACAGAGTCCACGAATATCTTTATCAACACTGCACAGATCCACTTGTTTTGTAGAATAACACGATTCTACAATTTTATTCATTGCTTTGAAGGAAGCAATAAATAGTTGCAATTGATATGGCCCAACAGCCTTATAAATTTCTGGGTCCTGCAATTAATCAGCTTTTTCCAAAAGTCTCCGACATTGATTGCCTTCAAAGACCTCGCCTTGGTAGTTTTCATGAACCATACCCAGCTTCTTTGGCCATAGCAAAGCTTTTTCAAGACCTACTACTTTAACAGTCCCATCCCAAAAGAGGTGATTAATATATCCTTAAAGAAGATGAAGTTCCGGAGGAACACATTTCTCTAATACGTACACATCGTCATCTACATCATTATTTTCCTCGACAAATAATGGGATATGTATTGTACTATGACATTCTTTGGCTTTTTTTTGTCGCAACGTAAGAGATTAAACTGGAAATAATCATCTTTTAAGTTCTTATAAGTTTTTAAATTAGTAATATATATTTGCTTATCGATTTCTAAATTACTTTGATCAGTTATTTGATCGAAGCTCTCTAATTTTTTTAACGTTACGAAACAATCAGGGCAAGGGTAAGTGGCACTAGCCGTCTGCTGTCGATTAAAAATTAAAATAAGTTCAAAATCTGATGCAAATTTTAAAGGTACATCATTAAGTTTAGTTAAATCAATTGGAGTTTTAAGGTTGTCATATGTCTCTTTAATGTTTGAAACAATGCATAATATAATTAACCGATAGACGCTGTATTATTTACGTTTATTTCCAATACTTCCATCAGATGAATAGAAGGAAACGTTCTTTTTACCTAAATTATTTTGTTGTTCTTTTTCTTCTTCTTGAGACAAAACAGAGATAGAAGTTTTAAAAAAGTTTTGACCACCATCTGCAGTAACTTTTATTTTAGCTCCCTGAATTTTCTTTAAATTCCGCAGTTAAGAAATGAAATCAAGAAGTTTACTTGCATTAGCATAAGCAACTGGTCTTTCTTTACTACCTTTTTTTGTCTTGAATTGACAAAGGTGTTCTTGACAAATATTTTCCATCATTTTTTGTTTCTCTTGCACATTTTGATTGTATTTCGATGGCACTGATTTTCTTTCTGCCTTACTATGAATAAAGTTTACCATCTTTTTCATATAATTTGTGGATGAAGCTGGTATAGCTTAAAAGTTATTTAAACTTTGCGCAGAGAAGATTATTTCAGATCTTGTTTTTTTTATTGACAGATATTCGAGAATTTTTACCTGCTATATTATTCAAAAGAAGTTCATCAGTCTCATTCAAAATTTTTCTTTTCGAAGACTAGTTATGATTTGATTTTGTTGTTCATCAGGTAGTTCTTCTACAAAATTAAAAACATGGTCACGGGCATTTAAGGAAGAAGCACCTTTACAATTATGTGGAATACCTTTACCAATTTCCTGAAAACAAGAATTACAAATTTCTAACAAGGTTCTCTCATTATTCTTATTTGTCTTTGCAGAAGGAGTTTGAAAAGTATTTTCAGAGCCCTTATTAACATTCATTTTAGTGGTGACCTGACGAATAAGACCTCTACCTTTTTTTTTTTGGATGATTAGTACTTTGAGCTGTTAGACGAATGTAACACTTGCAACTCGTTATCTGTCTAGTTGTTTTTACTTATTTTATATCCTCGTAATTGGGCATGGATGGAAGTGGTCTTTTGGAATCACCATGTTTTTCTAGTTCACTGATAGTCAATCTGCAACTGATACAGATGCTTTTCGGGAATTTCTCATTACAAACATCAAATCAGTCACTGGTATGATTTTAATAAGTGCAACCTGTTTTTCGCTTACTAAAAAATAATCAGATGGCTTATTATGAAAAACTATTTTTTTTTACTAGGAACGCATACTTTTATACGATTTTCTTCAAGATCACATTTATGATCTAAATGTGGATGAAGAGACATTATTATATTATAAAGCCAACTCCTACAATCAGTATCCAGATAAATATTTTAATGACACCTGAATTTGGGATAAGAAAATGTACGATGTTAGATACAGATTATGCATATATACATGTATATATATATATATATATATATGTGTGTGTGTACATGATTGTCATTTAAATTTTTCGATTGCAGATAGCAAAAAGCCATCTTGTTACAATCGAAGACTTCATTTTCTACGAAATGAATCATTCTACACGTACAATACATGGTATATTAAAAAAAAATTCAAATAACTAATTTTTGGAAATTTAAAATTAAAAAATCTATAAACTCATAGAAAAGAATAAACGTATGCATTCGATTAAAAAATAAATCTTTCACACTTTAATAAGTTATCATCTCTTAAAATCATTTATCTTATGAAATTTAAAGACAATATCTGTTTAAAATTTCATAAAAGTATTTGAATTACGTACATTATGGTACTTATTGTGAAATTTTATACAATTTTTCCATGCAAAATCAAAAGCTAGGTTATCTCGAAAACAGGAGCAGCTAGGATTTCAACTGAAATTGATTTTGACTCTATCATCAAGTGCAAATACATCCCCACTTTCAGTTTTGTCGTCATTTTTTTGCGATTAAAAGTTGATTTCTGCCAACCGTGATCTGTTTCTGCTATGATTAGCTTTTTGTCTACATCAGAGAGGATTGTGGTGATCATTGAGTACTTAGAACTGAATAGTAAACAGTCGTTGAACAACATAATAGTGATAAGAGGAATTAACATCACGTACGACACAATACTATTATTAATAGCAGGTCAACAATAATAAATGCAGGCTAATTTATAGTCGTTTGTTCGGTTATTATTTTCATTTTTCGGTTCAGGATCAGTTCTTAAAACGTATCGGCGTTTTAAGTGCATAAACAATGCTTTTTCACTGAAGTCCTATTGAAAACAATTTTTTTTCCAGATTATGATAGTTGTTGATTTTTTACCTGCAAAGTGATAACAGCTGTTTTTATGCAATCTAATGCATAATTAGTGAAATACCAAAATAATACTATTTTCAATAGCTAAATTTATTTTATAACAAAATAGCGGCCGGCTTGCGATGCCAAATACTAGTTTTTTTCTATCAACTCGCAACCGTTGTGGATGATTTACAATAGTTAAAAGGTTCAGTTATGATACATAAAAATGTTTATAAAATGCCGCCGACAGAGTTCAAATCGGCCAATAATTGTTCTTGCAAATTGAAAAAGCACTACATAGTGCTGATTGTAATTTTCGCAATAACATTTGCAATAATTATTCGCCAGCGTTCATAATTATTAAAAATATACGTCTTAACGTGCTTAATAATCACCTGAAACCTGAATTTTGTAAAATATATAGTTTTTAGGAACTTTTGTTTTACAAGTTAAAAGGTGTTTTCGTAAAATTTAGTTCTTTCGGTCTGAGGCAGTCAAATTTAAATTTTTTTGTAATATACTGATTTTTTAAGAGTTGTGGCATCATACGCAGTAAAAATTTTTGTCAAGTAATCAATAAAAACATTAAAAAGTGGGTATGAAAATGGTGGATGTTTTTACTGTAAATGAAAACACAATTACATTTCTTGAATATTTATTAAGATTGCATTTTTCTACCTAATTGGAGGAAGGAAATTTGTTAAATGTTGTCATGCGACCTCCTGAGAAAAAAATAGTTTCTTTGCTCGAAAAAATCCCAACGTAGGATTTTACAACAAAAATTATAAACCTTATAAACTCACGTAACCAGCCGAGCTATGCCGGTTCTAGCGTACACCCCCCCCCCCCCCCCCCCTGGGGTGGGGGTGGTAGGGCGGGCTTCCCCCCGCCTCTCGAGGATGGCTCCCTTGGGACACAAGCTCTTGTGGGAGCTCTTGGTGGTAGCGGGAGAGCGACGTCAGGGCCTGTGGAGATAAATCAATTAACTCATGGCTCCCTTAGCATAAGCTCTGCCTGAATCCCCAGTACGTCAGATTCCTATATAGCTTTGCGGCTCGAACCTAATCTGAACAGTACAGAATCGAGTATCTTATCCACTTGACCAGAGCGGATCTGATGAAAGGAATAGAATTTCTAAACGTTGTGGATAATTATCGTAACATCGAAAAAAAATGTTTTTTCAAACTAAGCGTACGCTCCAATTGGCATTCAACAAATATTTAAAAACAATTTTTGTCTCGTCTTTGTACATTTTACTTATAATTTCTTTTCTAGCAGTTGAATTGCAAAAATAGTTTAAAATAATTTGTTCGTTAACAACTTGCTATAGATCTACTCAAGTTAAATTATCACAATACTATGTTTTGCAAAATTACGGTGTAAAATAGGGTTAAGATAGTGATTTAAAGTTTTTTTATTTAGACAGAAGTATTTTCACATTTTTAATAAAACAACTGTAAATATTAGAATTTTATAGCTCTTCCGTTGCTTGTAAATATATGCACAAGACTTTTTTTGTAAGATACAAATGACACCACAAAACGATAGTTGATTTGAAAATTCATAAGTCTGTCCTAGTCTCAAAAACAATGATAAAAGAAAATTATATAGCTAATTTGGTGTTAAAAAAAAGACTTTGGTAATATTAGAAATTAATTTTTTATTTACATTTTGACCCCATTTCTTACAAAAACTATTTTGCAACGTAAACATATTCCAATAAATTAATGCAGACACAAAACCAATTTAATTAAAAAATCTATAATCATACACAAAATTAAGAGGAAGCATTCTCATACGATGTTTATAACAGTCGTTATTGACAGATTAGTGTTTTTAGCAATCGTTTCGTTCTCTTAGCTTTTTCACAAGTAAATAATTATATGGTGTTTATAGTGTCTGTCGTTACTTTGTACAGCAAATAGATTTCTAAACCTATTATTATTCGTCTGAGTGAATAGTTTTTGTATATACTTTTACCCACGGTACCCATGGCAAGAACATTTCTTCAAGCTTTGAAATTTCAGCTCTAACAATAAGAGATTTTTCGAGTTTTTACAAAAAGTTTTTTATGTTTATAATAAGTCAAAAAATATACGAAAATTTTTTTCGAAACAAACAAAAATTTTTTAATTTGCCTTTGTTAACTGTTAATTAAATAATAGTGCTCTTTTACTAACAGTAGAGACACACACTCAAATTAGACAAAACTATTTTTCTCAATATTGCTATAATTTTCTGAAATGTTTAGATCAGCCCAGCTAGCATAAAACTTTTGAAATGTTGAAAAAGATTTTCTGAATTTCATTAACAATATTTTCACGTTTTTTAAAATACTTTAATGTCTTGTGCTGTTGGGTAAGTTTAGCGCTATTGGGAAGGATTTTATTATGGGACGCGTTGCCTACCAAGTCCATTACGTGATTTGCCATTTTTCGACGACCAATATTTTATATTCATAGAATGTCATAAAGCTCACGAAATCCCGGTTGTTATAAAAATATTTATACGATACGATGATATCTTTAAAATCAAAGGTCTGTGTAAAATTTTGGCAGTTACGGTTTCCTGAAAGTATTCAAAAGTTTATTGTCAAATATTTCCATGACAAACAGACCAACAGACAGAAAAAAAATAAACAAAAGCTTATAAGAATGGCTTACAACTGCTTGTTACTAAAATATAAGTATTTAAAAAATCATATACTTAGAATCAAACAACAATCAAAAAAAAAAAATCCAAACACTTAGTGCAGACGTACCTTATATGGACGTAGCATACAGGAGTTTGTCACCTTTTTACACTCGTGAGCTCGTATCCAAAAACACATGCTTGCTACGTTGCATACACAAGCCATGCTAATTAGAAGAATTTCGAGCAGAAATCGCGAATTGTGTACGACACCGCGCACGAGTAAATCTAATCAATGTGTAGTCAAGTGATGCGACTTGACGGCGCACGCTCGCCTTCTTGTATTTCAAAACTATACTCTTATATCGGAGCTAATATCATCTTCAGTACAAGCTCTTTTAAATTCAAAATAAAGCATGCACACTGCCATAAAAAATTACAAGTTATAGAGTACCAATAAATACAACTGCGTCAGCGCTAGTTTACTCATCGCATCTGAAGCAGATGTTGCGTTTTACCCATAAGTAGCGTATTTAACGATGCAAGTTGTCCGAAACAAAAATTTGGTATATAGTTACTCACGCTTGCTCCCTTAAACTAGAAACACGTAGCTTAGAAGGTGTCAACTCATCATGCTCAGGTGATAAGATCGTCAAATCGTTGCCATACATTGCCCCCAGCATCTTAAGCGAAATGTCCGAGTTGAGAATTCTTTTAGAATGGGGATTTATGACGTTGCAAGAATATCTAGAAAACAAAATTTACGAACTTGACTATATAGCAATAGGCATGCTTGTTCCGATAAAGAGATTGTGAAGGTATCACTTTTATTTCTAGGTGACTAATCCTCATCAATAACATGTTTCTTAGCTATAAGTATACGTGTGATTAGTCTAATAGAGTTGGAGAGCATATACTTTAGACACTCACTCTCCGCTTGTGTCCATGATATTTTCTGTCTCATTTCTTGCACTGGACACGAGTACACAATATTTTATGACTGATTGGTCGGAACCGTAGAGAAAATGCTTCGCTGGAGTAAGTGGTACAGAAACGTATATAAGTGGAAGGCACTCCCGCTGCAAGTGTCAGGCCAGCCGTCACGGTTGCTTCAAAAATGAGCGAGACAGCCTTTAGGTACATCTTTGTAGACGTCGTGCGGAATCGACCACAATAAGGTAACGCTTGAAAATTTGCCCTTCTCATGCGCAAAGCCCTAGCGCTTGCATAAAATGCTTAACTCAAAGGAAATACAAGCTCTTATGCAGGATGCTGTCTCCCTCTCTCTCTATCTTCGATGTGTCACTCTAAATGCTTGCTATCGTTGTGCTATGCTGGAACATAAAACTAGTCGAGTCATTTTTTTCACTTAGAGGAGGTTGTGATGATTTTTTCGGACAAGTCATCAGACGATTTTGTCAAGGTGGACAAAAGAGGTACGAAAAATTAGAAAGAGATACATGTATGTCGTGGGCAAAAAAATAGGTCTTCCCTATTTTTACTGTGCTCCGTAGTGTATTCTGTACAATTCTTGGGTCTAATAAAATATGACTTTATTATTTTGCCTTATTGTGCAAGCTAATGTATGCAGTATCTGACGCCTCTAATCATAAGTGTGGATGGTATATGGTGAGTATATTATATTATCTGCAGTGCAGGCAGTATTATGATATTCGCTGAGTGAGAGCTGTTAAAGAAAGTAAAGAAAAACGCAAAAATTATCCAGAGAAGAGTGCAGGCTTACCAGACTTTAAAGGGCTCAATATACAGTTAACGGTACATTATTCAGCTTTTCACCACTTTTAGTTGTCAGATTTGAAGATGATGGGGATCATAACATGCCTTAGCTCCACATCTCCTTTTTTGACAAGAATACAAAATCATTAACTCATTGGATGCATGATACAACATAAAGGGTGAGACACACAAACAGGACTTGGTGGATACATCATTCACAGTCACTCACGTCATACTCGTAATACTAAACGGGCATGTACAGTTGAATTCATTCAACGCTGTGAAATCAAGGTTACATCCCCAGCTTTAGTGTCATCTTCATTTACTCATCTCGAACATCACATAAACTCTTTGCATTTACTTTTTACATTTTGCACCACAGACAACTACAATAGGAACAGTTCTTGTGATTATCGTTTTTTTCACGCGTAGTGTCATAATAAGTCCATAAACTTGTATAAATCGCTATCGACGATGCATTAAGGTCTCGATTGTCTAACATATTAGCTCTGTATTTGGCCGCAGATAACAACGATACACTTGCACACAGCGGATAGCATTTCTTACGAGAATCCTTCAGAGTTGGAACTGTAGTGGTACCACGTCCAAGCGCATACATAAATATTTACTTACAGGCACACATACCCATAGATACACATACGTAAAAAGACATACCATGCAAAAGGAGTGCTTACGCTATGAGGCACACACACGGACTACTTTAGACCGTAAGTCTATAGTCCTTAATCAATCAATAAATTTATTACATGTGAAAAAGACATACAAAGCGCGAAATCTATGCATACGCGCGCAAAAAAAGCGTAAAAAAGGCGTAAAAGTCATACATGCACGTCCAAAAAGGCAATAAGGCGTAAAAAGCATGCATATATGTGCAAAAAGGCGAAAAAGATATGTAAACACGCGCAAAAAGATGTAAACAAATATGCTGCTCTATCTAAGCTTAAACATTTTTGTATATTTGCTGACGGAAAGTTTTAAGTAGTCAGACACCTAGCAGAGAGTTAATGAAGGCGTTGAGGCTCCTTAGAGAAGGAACAATAAATATTTTACATAACATGATGAAATTATGCATTAAAGAAAATTAACTAAGTGTCATCTGCTCTAGCTTACTCATCAACTTAGGGGTTTGGACCAGCAAACGAGGCATCCTTATGTTCAGGTTTCGAAATCTCGCCACCTCACGTAATTTTATACAGGTCATCAGCATTAGAGTATTGGAAAAGCCTTCTTTCTGATCTCTTACAAAACACCGCCCTGAGCATATTTATATAAAGTATTTGGTTCTGGCAGTGTTTTTCGAATTTTAAGTATAAAATTGACTTAAATGCTGAACGAGCGGCACGTGATGCGACTCGCAAGCACATGCTCGCTTTTTCGTCCCCAAAATATTTGAGTCGCTTGTGTCTTAATCGCGCTGCTGCTAAAAAAATCTGAATATAGCTTAATTTGTATATGGGTTTTACTTCTATAGATAGTTTTAAATCATTAGGAAATTTTTTGTTGGGCAACTTGAAGAAATTACGAGTATATTTGTAATTAAAAGGGTCATGCATTTGTAAAGCTTGACAACAGTTTACACAGCACTTTATTCAAGATACTTCTCTCGTAAATTTTAATGAGTTGATTAAATGTGAATATAATATCCTTGCTAATCGAATGCAAAGAGTTTCAAGTAATACTGCAAGATAATATAAATGAAATGTTACGAAAATTTTTAGGATATGTTACAGATTTCATACCGCAATCCCAGCCATGCGAAGAGAGAAAGGATAAAAAGAAATTTTCCTATGTTGATGAGTTATCTAAATTCATGTTGTATCCTTCAATCTTATTCTTGCAGGGGTTAAAGAACATAACAGAGCTTATGATGGGTGGAAACACTTAGCTACTTAGATCAAGTGTATACAAAAACGTAATGACGCGGTAAAAATATGATCTAAATAGGATCAAATACAATAAAAATATGATGAAAATAGCATGAAATAATATCTTTGCCAAAAGGTTGCTGTGATAGCTTATATAGCCCCCATCTCAACCACATAGCAAATCAGATGTCGTATATATTTTTATCTTAGACAAGGTACTAAGAAGGCATATTAGACCAGTCGATAGAGCAGGACCGAGGGTAGTTTTGCAAAAAAAATGCCAAAGTTGTTTTGTCATCGATATTGATCGCGTCTTAGTATATAATACTACTGTACCTAAATTTAAACAACTGAAAAAGGGTGCGCGTTTGTTTAATTTTCCAAGAAAGTACGGAAGATCAAGTTTAGGGCTGTTATATCATTCTATCATTTTTTCCAAAGATAATATGATAATATCTTAATGTAAAAAGTTGTAGGTATTAAAAATATCTACCAAACAAGTCTAACAACATTTAAATCAATTTTTTTTAATGCAAAAAGCTGCGAAAGAACGCAGATAAAGAAGAACGATGCAGAATTATTTTCTTTTGAAAAATGTTCTATTTTTTGTGGTGACGATGCCTCTGCTAAATATATTGTAAAGTCAGTTAAAAAACCTACGACATACCGGCTGGTGCACGAAATAAGATCCGAAGACACGATAAATAATGTATTGGATATTATACGGGAACGTGCTGCGTCAAATGAATTTTATAAACTTCGCAGAAGGCTCTTTATCATCGACCATATTTGGAAAATATATACAAATAACGACCTACAAGTATTCATGGTCGACCATTAGACCAATCAACTGCGGCAGTAGATCAGTTCGTTATAAATTACATTTACGAAAATTCCGATGAGTGTCAATTTTCCCTCAAAAGTATACTAGAAAATTATGAAAGCAAGGAGATCATTAATTTACAATACTTAAAGACGCAATTACAAGATTACATGAAAAATGAAATTATTATTTGCACCATTAAAAATGATTACATCATTTGTTTCCTTGACTGTATCGATAAGATATTGATTAACAATTGGAGATCCAAAAGCATTGCAAAGGAGAAAAAAAAAATAATCATGTCCACAGCTAATATCACTTTGAGAGATATTAGACAGGAGTATTATGAAATAAATTATTCTCTAGTCCCAAACAATTGTCTAACAGATGTAGTAGTGGTAAGAAAAGTAAAAACAATGATCCAAGCAAATAAGATAAACGAGTAACCACTTCTTCTCACTGCATAATTAAATCTGCACAGCATCATTCATTCCGCCTCTCCTATTAGGTCTTTCATCGTATATGCATCTGGAGCATGCATCTAAAAATCTCATCGACTCTTTGTCACGCCTAATCTTGTGTTCTCCGGATGCAGAGACTCTGCGTTTTGAATCTTCAGCTGTACACGACCCACAACAGTACAAATAAGATGAATCATATATTTAGATGGTCATCGATAACGTGGATAACGACACGGCAACTATTGATGGAAGAAACACGTTTCATTATATGGGCAGAATAATATGTGCAACCTCATCGTCATCCGTCACAACCGATACAGTCATAAAAGAATAAAAGTTATACTGACTGCTGAATACACTAGTAACTTTGGATTTATTACTGTTCAGTCGTATAAAAAATACAACCAATTAGGATTAAAAAGTACAAAAATAAAAGATGTAAATAGTGAACATTCTGCCACGCAAAGATATCAAATGAGTCATCTAGAGTTGAAATACTTTTTCAATAAATTTGAGGAACCAAGTGCGTCCCCCGAGTGGAACAGATTTATGGGAATTTGTTCGAAGACGAAAAACTTTTCCGTTTCAGAAGTAATTCAATCGCCATCCGTAAAAGCTCTGCCCAGCAATCGTGACACCATCTGCATGACACTAATTGAAGCCAACAAACAGCGCATCGCAAGAAACTAGAAGCATATATCTGTTACCTTTGATTTACCGTTATACATGAAAGCTCGAGAAATAAAAGCTTTCATGCAAGAAGTAACGGGTGAGCATGATTTAAGTCATGCTATATATAATTCAAATAGGGGGTTTTCATGCAGCAATGTCATTTCTAATCAGTATTTGCTTCATAATGAGGGGTAGTGGATTAAAGGAAGCTTTTTCCGTGATATACGCCGAAAAATCTACTGAAAAAGCATTATCAGGGCACGCATTTGCGAGATACGTGAGAGGCCATTTTTTAGTTAAAAATGCTTTGATGCATATACTGTTGTCGACGATGAATTTTTCAGACTCAGATCAGCATTTTATCGACGAATGCCTACATTTGGCTGGTACCGATGTTTTTCACAAATTAATCCGTAGTCATAAATTTTTGCCAATTGCAAAACAATTTAGAGACTACGGTGAAGCTAAGAAAATGAATGGTTTTACCACGCACTTGTGGATGCACTATATCAAGATGGTTGATACTTTAAAACAATTTTTGCAGGCAGGGAGAACTGGAGATGGGTAACAATATCTCACTAGCCTACACAGAATGCTTCCTTTTTACCACGCTGCCGGCCACACTATGAACGCAAAAGGTGGACACTTGTATTTACAAGAAACCTACGAATTGGAATCCGTCATAGACATTTATGAATTTGACAAATTTCCAAATAGTGGGTTTTTTACGATTCAAAGAACATATAAGTTTCGATCAGGCATTTGTTCGGATATAACGATAGAACAAATATTAATCCGTAGCCTAAGTATTGATTTGATACACGGACGTGGTCTCAGCGATAGGGTTCTCACGAAGTGGATGTTGTCTACTGTAGCAATGAGCCAAGTGTGTGATGAAATTAAAAATTTTTGTTTTGTAAGGTATGCTAGGTTAGAGCAACATGTAGACATGAGTAACGCTAGAGTATTGAGAGATTTCACTGATTTGAACTGTCTTTTTGATTTTTTCAACAATACGGTCCCTTTTCCGTAACTGATAAGATTGTGTTAATATACTCGGGCGTGATTGGAGATGACTCAATGAATTGTTACAAGGCAGTGGAAGTCGGTCACTCGTGTATAAATTCGATTATTGGCAAAGATTTTGGATTGGTAAAATTTAAGAGGATGAAAAAAGTCACATCTCTACAGACTACTACTTCTTCAATACAAATAGATGATACTTCAGCTGCCGTGAATCCGACTTTAGATTTTCAGCGTATTTCGTTAAATCTACAGTCCAATAAACATCTCCAGGATTATTTAAAATTCGAACTCTCGCCGTCTCCGCTCTCGATTTTCGATGAAGGTGGTTTACGAAAGACCAAAAAATCACCATTCTACGATAACTTTGCAAGTGCACCAGTGTTGCCCACGGAAGTTCAACAGTCAAATACAATGTATGATATTGATGGCAGTTTCTTGTTGCACAAGGTAGTGTGGAACCGAAATTCTTCAATTGGAAGTATTGCGCAAAAGTACGTAAGCTTTATCATAAAGATTTAATCAAAAATGCATGCATAGTTTTTGACGGGTATTCTGAGAAAATCGGTCATAGTACAAAAAATGTCGAACGCATGCGACGCTATATGAGGGAGGGAATCCTGATGAACTTTAATGTACCTACAAAAAATATATCATCTTAAAATAATTTTTTATCTAATCTATTAAATAAAATAAAGCTAAAAAAAATGCTTTGCGTCAAATTTAATAATAGTGGTTTCACAACTGCAGTAGCAGAAGAAAATGTTGATGTTTTAATCGTATCTACCAGCATTAATTATATTATCTGAGATATCATGAAAATGTTGTCATCGTGACAGAAGACGTCGATTTACTCGGACTGTTAACACACTTTGCCGCAGAGAAGGATACAATATATTTTGTAAAACCAGGACAAGAGAAAGTGGAAGAAAAGGTATTTCAGACACGGAGCTTTATAAATACCAGTTTAAACAAAGTTATAATCTTTATTCATGCTTGTACCGGATCAGATACGAGGTCAGGTTTCTACGATCAGGAAAAGAACAAATTTGTTTAACTGTTAAACGGAAATACTAAATTGCACTCATTCATAAAACGTATTTACGATGCAGATACAATACATAAATTAGGGGAAAAATGAATCGCTGCTATGTATGGTTCTAAAAATGAATCGATGCGATTAAGTGATCTGCGCTTTATATTATTTAAAGAATGAATAGCATCAAAAAGCTTCTAACTCAAAAATGTCCGCCACAGAAGCAGCAGCCCGAGAACTTTCGTACAGAGCTAACCATCAAGCTCAGAAATCGTGTGGACATAATATTAACCCAAGTAATTGGGGCTGCAATATCTCCAGTTTTGCTATGCAACTGAACAAATCTGGCATTTCTCTTATACCAGATTACGTTTTACGACAAATCTGTTGGAATCGCAAGAAAGGGTGCCAATCACAACTTTGTAGTTCCAATAAACATAGCCTATTTTGCACCGTCTTGTGTCGTAAGTGTAATGTATCAAGTGATTCCGCAGAGTTCGACGAAACAGAGCACAAGCGAACCAATCCAATATGTGACGAAACACAAACTAATAATAAAAGTATTAAAAGTGATTGCGAGAATGTAAGCGGTGATGATGTATCTGAATGGCGGAGACAATGGCGGAGACAGCGAGCTCCAACTTTCAAAATGAATGAGATTAGATTAGCATTGTGGTGGAAAAAGCAAATATACTTTTGCTAAAGACTACGTTTACTGTTTTTATTAATATAATCTTATTATTTTATACATAAATTGTTTACAAAATGTCATTATGATCAAAAAATAGTATTCTATCACGGTATTCTTTACGCCAGCTTAAAAAGAACCAGCAAAGCATCTAATACAATGTGTGAACCAGTAAATACACGCGCGTAAGTACAGTACATACTGAGAGGTCTAGTGTATGTACTTGGTCAAATTTTATTCCAATCAGAGCCAATTTCGTCTAGCTACCCCAAATCGGTTAGTTATACTTTTCTGTACGATTACCGGAAGCCGGGATAATCATGATTCTGGCGGTGCGCATGATCTGAAACAAGCGAGTTCATTTCCTGGTGGCGCTTGTACACACTACGCCACCCACGTCGGCCTTTAAGGGCTGTTACAATAACATTGTTGTAGCAACAAAATGCGCCAATAAAACACGATGGTTTATTTACCCAATCAAAATGTAAGTGTTGAACTACAATCTTTGTAAATTCAAGCCCTCTTTGTTGTAAAATAAAGCATCAGAAATAATTATAAAAAAAAAATTATCTCGGCTTCTGGAAGTCGTAGAGTAAACTTCGTTTTTTTTTTTATTTAGATAAAAGTCGTAGCCATCCGATGCGAAAAGTCTCGAAGCAATGACATCAAAATTGTTTATGAACATTTATTTTGCAACAAACCACTTTTCTGCTGTCGATTTTGTGGCACCTACATTGCAAAAATGATTTTTTCGTAAATGAATCATCGAAAATTCAACGCTTTAAGAACAAAATAATATGTTTTGCTGCGATGTACTAAACAATAGTTGAGTAACTTTCAAAAAAGTGACTTTTATGTAAACAAATGTATTTTTGCAAAAAGTATAACTATTCGGCACTAGAAAAAAAAACAGTTAATCTTCACTAATAAACCTATGTTCAGTGTAAGTTAGAAGTCTCTGGACTTATTATTTTTTAAATTATGGGTTTATAAAAAACAGCGTTTTTTCACAGTTTTTGCATTAAAAAAAAACATGATCACTTTAAATGTTTTTTGGAAAATTTGGAAGATTTTTGTTAATACCTACAACTTGTTTGCTTCCGGTGTTATCATAATCTTTGAATAAAATAATATAATTAAAAACAGTTCTAAAGTTGCACTTCCGTACTTCAGTGGGAAATTAGACAAACGAGCACCCTATCACAGTTGTTTAAACCTAGGTACAGTAGTTGTACATACTGAGAGGCAACCAATAACGATGACAAAACAACTTTGGCGTTTTTTTGCGGGAATAACCCGTTTTACCTGGTTTAATACACCTGAACAGTAGCCAATAAACTAGTTTTAAGACAAATCAAATTATATCTAGGTCGTTAAACCATAAAAAATAGCTTATACACTCTTATGTTAGCCAAGCGGCGGAACAAATGCTTTATATACTTTCACTTTTAACCAAAAGGTTAATTTAATACGGTATACATGCTTATCTTCACCAAAAGGTTGATAAAATGATGTAAAACTCTCATCGTAGTCAAAAGGTTGAGATATAGTATATACTACAAAGAAGCCACATCCTTGATTTGATATAGTATTAGCTACTATTTGAGCCAAAAGACTGATCAGATACGTTTTACACTCTTATCGCAGACAAGATTTCAGTAAGATATCCTATACAGTCCGATGCTATATAAGAAGCTAATTATCATTGATGGAAGGCTAATCATATGGTCCACTTTTGTCGTAGTAAAAAAAAAGGTTATTAGGAGTCGTATAAACTTCAATTTTACCAAAGAGGTCAAGAAAGCGTTTACACTTTAACCGTACCAAAAATGGTAAGTGATAAATAAGTTGATTTTTTATGAATAGCGTTGTACCCACCGATCTCATAACCTCTCTCGCCTTTTGCCCTCACTACTTATTCGAGTTAGCTTATATTCTGGTAATACGTGTGAGAATGTGCAATAAAATCTAGGCCATGTAGCTTGATGACTCACGTCACTCGACATGCTGCTGTACCATGAAGCTGCTGAATTTTTACTTTCTATCGCATCTGCGTTCTTACTTTAAAATTTTGCAATGTTTAAGCTGTGTTTTTCTATCTTTTCCCTTCACACTTAGCTATAGATAGCTTCTAAATCTCGAGATGTCCTACTCATAAATTATCCTCGATTCCTCCAGCAGCTAGTTAAGGCCTCTCCCCCTTTTTACCAAGCCCAGTATATGGTCTCTATTGTGTCCTGACAGGCTTTTATGAGATATACGAATCGAACGATCTCCCGATAAGTTTTAGTACATTCGCCGGTATATAGCATCAGTCGCATTTAAAAATTAGCTTTTTCTGTACGCATGCTATGTATAAATATTTATCCATTCCACGATCTCATCACTATTGACTAACGATGTTCTCGTTATGTAGGACCTTATCACTTGCTATTTAGATTTCATATTTTTTTATAGTCTAATTGAAAAAAATTGTTTCTATTCTATACAAATAAAAAATGTTTGTATGCGCAGCTGTAGTGGGTAAATTTAAAGCCGATCGTAACAGAGAGTCATGGGTGCAAAGAGTAAGAGACAATCTGGTAGGACAGAGACCAGCGCAGATTAGAGTTAGTGAAATAAATCTAGCCGCTAAGGTTTATGGAGAGTTCTTATACCCACTGCTGTGTTGTACTATAGTACTATTTAGTGCAATCATTCTGCAACACGGATGACATTAGTGTTATTAAGTAACAGAAAATCATTTGGTGTAAATAAAAATAAGTCTAAGATATTCAAGTTTTTAATTTACTATAGTTTTGCATCTTCAATAAATCCATGGATTTACGCACTTCAAGTCCAATTCGAAGGTGTAGGTTCTAATGAAACTTGAAAAAATTATTGATAATATAAATTTCTAAATTTGTTAACATCCTTTTTTCTTTTGTCATTTTAAGGTTAATAATTAGTAAAATTATGAGACATAAAATCACAAGCCGTAAGATTTTTTCCAAAAATTGAACATAATTCAAAGCTTATTGTCCTTTCTTCTCATTACATATAAGCTGAATTCAAGTAGGTACCTTAAGGAAGCTACATCTTGGACCCTCCATTTCAAAAATTTTATAACGTTTAGTCACAACACACAGCGGACCATAATTATTAAAAGTTGTTAGGAGAGACGAAAGTGGAGAATTGTGAAGATAGAAGCACGCTTTTTCTCTATTTCTAAGAGGCTGAGCAAGGAAGGGCTCTGTCAGGTAGCAGGTCTATGATTAAGTCACAGGTATTGTTAGTGTCAGCACTTCTACATATCCTGAGATTTTTCTTTTTCTTCGATAGGCCTCGATACTAATTGATCCAATTATTTTCCGATCGCTTATCAATCACTTTTATGTAAAAGATAACATAAAACAAAAAATACATTGGTGTACAAAAAATAATTTCAAGAAACACATCATTCTAAGTTACGGCAAATTAACGGCTAAGTTTACCCAATAATATGCGTAAGCTTAGGAAATGGATTTTTTCAATGTAAAGGGTATATCTTAAATGCAAAAAAGTAAAGCGGTTGAGTTATAAATCTTGAATAAATCTGTCAACTTACGAGTGCCGAACTTCGTTCGGATGCGTACGTGCTGAATGCAATTGAAAAAATCATCAAAAAAAGTCATATGTAGTTTTTAATTACTTTTGTTCTTTCATAATTTTAAAGCTGATAATTTTTTACATTACTTAATGAAATTGGTAACGCTCTCCTTCAAAATAACTTTCGCTATCCTAACTAAACTCTCGGAATCTTAGACCCTTTAAGAAAATAGATAAAACTTAATACATACTAACTGAAATCACTCTATTTAAAAAAAACTCTTTTGTTCTTCAAAAACTTATCTTTGAAAGTATTGGTTAAAAAACGTTCGAAAACTGAACTATGCAAAAGTAAAACAACTTTTTAGATATTATTTATTCATAATACATTCATTTTGATGATCAATGGGAAATTCGGCTCTATACATACAAGTAGTAATAAAGTATGGTATTTGTAAAAGTATAATACTCATCAGTGCTGTTGCACGAAGATGAAAGTTAGGAAGAGGTAAATTGCTTGATACGAGATTTAAAAAGATCAACGGAATCGGTGTTTGAAGTTAAGTAGCAAGCATATTTCACGGCCTTCATAAACGATTTACAACATAATTATACACATAGTTTTTACTCAAAGTATCTTCAGCTATAGGTGTAGTACAGCGCAATTGATACTTTGTATCTGCGTGTCTAAATATTTTATTTATAGACTAACATTTGATATCATCATTTATAATTTAATACATTAAACAGTAGTCTTTGTAGCAATGCAATAGCTAGAAGCTTACATTGAATCTAAATAGTGGAACAATCGTCATAAGTATGTGACATTGGCATTTGACTATTGTATGACAGAAATCTTAGAAACTTAATTGATTGCAATGTATAAGGCCTCCAGATCTGTGAAGCATAGAGAAGAGGTGCAACGACTAGAGTTTTGCAAAGATAAATCAGTGTACTGAGATCAGCAAAGTCCACGCAGCTATGCCTTATGAATCTTAGTAATAGATGAGCCCTAGACAAAAAAAGTGCAAGCTAAGATATTGAATGTAAAAGTGGAATTAGAAAAATAAAAAGATTTAAAGTCTCTTGTATCTGCTTCATCGAATTGTTACCAATTCTATAATCATTTACAATTTTTTGCTAATTACAAACAAATGAGATTATGCAGCACCTTGTATTATTTAACACAAGATCGTTTTTATTACCCCGTGCTATAAGTACATTGATGTCAGACTGCAATAATGAGCCAGCAGATAAATCCTTAATAGCTCAAAAAAGCTTGACATCGTCAGAAGATAATAATATATTAAAAGAATTAACACAGTCACGTAAATAATTATTGTACAACAAAAATAGGAGTAAGTCCCGATGAAAGCCTTGAGGGACCCCGGAACATACCTAAACTGGAGCAGCAAGGCATGAGACCAGATTAACGACTTGCTGATGGTCAGACAAGATGCAATCCACTTTAATAGCGTGCTTCCTAGGCCTAGTCGGTGTAATTTCAGAATCAGTTTGTTATATGTTATGCTTTTAGGGCTTTGGAAAAATGGATGTACACCAAGTTGACCTGGAAGTCAGAGTCAACGGATTCAGCAATGTTGTGAGTGTAACACATAAGACTTGTTACATTGACAGTCCTGGTATAAACCCATGCTGGAAGACAGTTTTTTTGCGATGATTTTGTTAATAACTTTGGTCACAATGCCTAGTATGGAGATTGGTCCATAATTATTTACAGAGATTCTATCAACTTTTCAAAAACAGGAAAAACATGGAACAACTTCTCCACCTGAAGCATGTGATTAATTAACAGTAATATTGAGAATAAGGTAGCCAAAGGTTCGGATAATACGGTAGCACAGCCTTTTAAGAACAATACCGGATACACATCTGGACCCTGATTTGCTTTAGGTTTCTGTTCGGCAATGGTGGCCGATACTTCAGCCCCCGACACATTCATACTGACCACCCAGGGCTCATATTTATCGTAATTTATTGTATTAACAAGTACACTATTCGTCTTCTAAAAAGAACTAAAGTCAGAAGAGAAAAGATTGACGTTGTCAGTCAGGTGAGAAGCTGATGAATCGACGTATGTAACGGTCGGTGGGACTGAGTCCTCTTTGCGAATACTATTTATGAGTTCCCAAAAATATTTGACATTGCTTTGAATGCAAGTTTGAATACTATTGACATATTGGGAATAACAAGAGCGAGATAGACGGATATATTGTGATCTTCGCCGCTTGAATTCAGAGTAATCAATCACCAGGTTTGTCTGTAGACAGTCTATATGAGGACTTTTCTTTTGAATGACTAAACGCCTCCGTTTCAAAGAGTACCACAGGGTAAAATTTTCGAGGATTCTATTTTCGGAATGTTTTTGGTGGAAAAAGTGCTCGTGTCGCCGAATACACATCCCAACCAATGTTCGATTTTGGATATAAATAGGAACTAGGATGTTTCATTGAAACATATACCTTACTTAGCTATATAGTTTTCTACCATTATATATAATTATTTACATAACTTATACATCTTGGATTATACATGTAATAAAATTTTTGTGAAAAAAACTTTTCTTACCGGTGCGTCCACTTCAGCTAACATGTAAGCTAGCTTGTATGCTAAAAATGCCGTTACAATGATGTTTGAGTTCGAATGGGTTGAAATGTTTCGCACAAGTATTGAGGTGCTAGATAAGATGGCAGTTCTTTCATATACTAGCCCGCTTTTACTGAAAAGATACGACGAATATTTTTTACTTATACTAAAATAGAAAATTTTAAGTTTTTCAAAATTATAAATATAAAAAAGTAATCAGATCATCTAATACTGAGTAAAATAATTGCTATTCGTTATCTCCTAGTAATAATATACCTAAAGGTGACGTAAGGACGAGCTAGGACTGACTTTTTGGCAATCGCTCATATACAAATACGCATACGAGTCAGTCTTATTCATGTAAGGCACACTGACCTTGAGTCTACTTGTTTAATTAAAAAAAAAAAAACCTTATTACCTCAAGAATTGCTCAAGACATCATACTTGCTTCAAAAAAACAATAAATAATTAGCAAGAAACATGTTATTTCACGTCTGGCCTTTATATTTCGAGAATTGAACTTTGATATACTGTTTTGATGATACCCTTGCAAATCTTTATGCTTTGCTCCTAGGCCTTGTTTATGAGAGATGCGTGAGTTAAAAAGATATATTTAAAATTATAATTATTTGGAATGAATATAAAGACCAATTTTTGTTTTTTCAATTGTATCCTATGTAAGTTGTTTTTTATTCCATGTAGATAAAATTCATTACAAACGCACCTGCGTCTTTATTCATATAAAAAAATAAAAGATTAGGCTTTGTTGTAACAAGAATTTAAATGACACAGGAATACCATTTAGACATATATAATATAGATTCACTCCTTGTCTACTATAAAAATTCAAGAATTTTACAAAATGAGAAAGATTTAATACGCTATAGTGAAAAATATGTATTAGGTCAATTATGTAATGTCACTGAATAATTTGACGACGATAGCCTAATTTAATTAGTCAGAAAAAATAGTAAAAAAAAGAATAATATGTGGATATAAAATGTTTTACCACACGTAAGAGCCCAACATTTGTACATTATTAGGATATCAAAATTACATCATTCACTTACAGAATACTTTGACCAAATAGGAAATTGTGTATTAAAAAATGTTCTTGCGTGATATACAACTAACTACAAATTCAAAAATACTTTATTTGAATCTGTCCATGGGATCCAAAAGTATAACTGATTATTCTAATGTTCCTTTGTACATTTTAAAACTATTATATCCTATTCTATTTATTTTTATTTAAACACTTTTTTCGTCTAAAACGTTATGCTAATTTCAGTATTTAACATAAAATATTCTTAACAATATGTCATGAACGAAAAATTAAAATTTCTCAAGAAAACAAATTTTTAATAATCATTAAAATTAAAGTAGAAAAGGAAATGGAATATATAAATGTGGTTTAAAGGTTACTGGTATCCAAATTTTAGAAACCCATATTGAATTAGAATCGGTTCAACGAGTCCTGCGACAAGAATAATTATATACATATAGACATATAAATCTACTTCTACCTACATTTATTATTATTTGTTTCGATTAAATTACGTTTTCTTGTTAAAAATTCTATGAACATTTAGATTTCCTAAAATAATACACGTTATTACAGGAAGAAACTCTAAAAGAACTACTTGCTGAGAATACTTACTTTCGATTATCTATAGGGAAAAAAAATTTTAAAACAGCAAAAAAACAAAAATAAAGAAGTTCATTTTTATCGACGATGGGATTTCAATAGAATAAATACGAAGTTTGATTAAAATAGGTCACAAGAATCCTCTGTCTTGATCCATCCGTCTACAATATTTCTGTACATATTGACGCACCTTTAAAATACCATTGCTTTACAAGGCAGATTTGTTTTTCAGAATAGAAAATCGTTCTATTTTCGTACTAGATTTTTTCGAAAATATTTTTCACTTACAAAAATATGTAGAAACACCTGTATCTTATAATCTATGATTGGCAGAGCTTCCAACTTATATTAAACCTTTTCCTTTTTCATAGCAGAACTTTTGTGCAATTTTACACGCAGAGAAGTTATCTGTCATGCACGAAGCTGTAGAGCAGGCAGTGGCATGGCCGGCACATACGACCTCCTCCACCTCGATATAGTATTATAAGTTTGCTGTTGTGTGCCAGTGCACACTTTGTAAAAGTGTACCATATAGTCCATATATTTGCCGCGATTGGTGGTGTCGTCCTGGACTATGAGATACTCGGTTTTTTTGCATTATTATATTCGTTTAACCCCACAGTTTGAAAAACTTGATGGTGCTACTACGCATTCCAGGTACTATTTGTTTGAAAAAACATTTTATAAATAAATTGGTGGGAGTGGTTTGCTTAATTTGTAAATAAATTTTTCAGTTCTATCAAATAATTCTTAACAAAAAATGATCCCGGCGATTTTTTCATACATTGCATCATTTTTGATTAAAATTACTCAAAACTCTGAAAAGTACGGATTCTTTGATTTTAAGAGAGTAAAAAATTCGTAACGAGCACCCCAAAAAAACCCTGTATACGTAATTTCATGGACTTTTGAATATTTTCAATCCTTTTGGCCGCCATATTGGATCCGCTATTTTGAATTTTGAATTTTTAATGATAGATTTTCATTCAGCAACCTAATAAACATTAGTATATTGATTGTCAGAAAAAAAAAATCTGCTGGCTTGCAAGACAATGATTTAGTCGATGACCAGTCGTAAAGGGTGCATTAAGGGGTGGTTTACACCTCCTAAGTATTTTTTTTATTCGGACCAATTTTCTGCTAATCGACGTCGTCTCCCCTTGATGCTAAAAAAATCATCTTGACCGGTTCAATACAGCAGCAACTATTTTATTGATTAAAACAAAAACACGTTTTCGCCCACTGTGCAGCGGTACTTTGGTAGGCTGGCACCGAAAAAACAGGAGAGTAAGCCCGCCATCTCACTGTAGAGTAGGCCATACGCGCTGATGGTGCCGCACCCTGCTCTATACAACTGACTACGTCTCTGCGTGATATTAAATCTTATGTTGCACAGTTTTTAAGATAACTTGAACGTCAAAAACTAAAATCAACTTGTGACTGTGTATGCAAGCATAAGATTTATCAATGTTCGTCTATTGTTAAATGTTCAGAAGTAATCCATGTTATGCTATTTTACGAATTTTGTCATTAGAAACCTCAATATTAAGGTTATGTTTAAAAGATATGATCAGTGTGTCGTTTTATGATAACTTCTAAAAATGGAAATAACAAAAGTGAGTAATTCTGAAAAATTTCTGTATAAATCTGTGTTTTTTATATAATAAGATGGATTGAACAAAATTATATAACTACAAATATTAAAAGTTTTACTTTAATACTTTATTCTGTGAAAATTCGCACGCATTTAGGAAGTAAAAAAAAGGAAATTCTTAATTCAGAGTCAGCCGTACGTTATTTCTTGACTCTACCGCCACAAAAGTATAATTTTTTAATGAAACTATTAACTACTCTATCTGCAGCCACTGACTACTACGGGATAGCTATTCATCGAGAATAGGCTTAAGGTTGAGCCCGAAACCGAACAATTTTTTTAAATTATTTTAAAGGCTATACTTAAACATCAAATGTATTATTTTAAAGATATATCATCAATATCTAGGTTAGCTGAATACGATTCCGATGTTGTATTTAAAAAAATCTATATTGCGGATCTAATATGGCAGACAATTTTAAAAAATTGAAGGATCCTAAATTTCAAAGTATATTGTCGTATTCAACAGAAAATTCTGAACAAATAGTTGTATTCTACACATTTTTTATAAACCACCGTTTCAGAGTAATACATTGTTAAAGTTGTACAAATTTTTGAGACTAGTTAATGTACATATTATTGTGTCGTTTGAATGGAAATCGCAAAAAAGAGATACTTATGCTTTTTATTGTGCTGACTAACAAATGTTAACTCAGGCAACTGAATACGTAAAATGACCTAATTTATATAGCAGTCAAGTTTTTAAAAATCAACGTAGTCCGATTTTGAGAATTACACAAAATAATGTACAAGGTAAAATTCGGACTTAGCGGTTTTTTTGTAAATAAGATTACCCTATAGGTAGTGTTTTTGGAGAAATTACTATCTCTCTTTTATTATTGTAAATATCATAATCATAAGTGTAACATTTCTCGAAAAAGTTTATCCTAACAAATAAATTAGAATTAACGATAGTGAAGCCAATTCTATTAAACTTATTTACATAAACTGTACAAATATAGTGTGTTTCATCATACACAGTCTTTACATGTCAAATCTACAATACCAATTAATAATTAACTGACGTGGATAGAAGAACATAAGGTTAAAGATCTTCTAGATCTCAGACAATATAGGAAAATAAGAGCCTACGTACGAAAATTATTTATGGTTGCTTGCACAAAACGAAAGCGTAGTGCAAGTATAAATCCAAGTGGTAAGAACAATAAGTACGACCTTACTGCACGCATGGTAATACACTTATCAAAAATGTTTTTAGCCTACCTCTATATCGCAGTGTACTTATATGGGAGAGTACCCGTTACAGTAATGTTTGAAGTCATAGGTCAATACATATTGGCTAACTTTACTGTAACGAGTTCTCTCCAATGTAAATACACTGTTACGTAGCAGTGTAGCTTTAGAACATCTTTGCTAAGTGTATAACCATGCGAACAGTAAGGTAGTACTTCATATTTTAACTGTTTGGCTTTCTACGCGCACTATGTTCTCGTTTTGTGCGATCAACCATATATAATTTTCGTACAAAGGCTCTTATTAGCCTGTATCGTCTAAGATCTTCTAGATCTTTAACTTTAGGTTCTTCTTCCCACGTCAGTAACCTCTTAGTTATTATTAATAATTTTGTATTTGAAATCTGTACATGATATATTGACGTATATTTATACGTTTAGTATAAATAAGTTTGATAGAATTGGCTCCACCATTGTAAATTCTAATTGATTTGTTGGAATAAATTTTAGCGAAAAATGTTATAGTTACGATTATAATAATAACAATAATGAAATAAATGAAGTAATTTCTTCAAAAACACTACCGATAGAATCATCTTATCTACAAAATACCGGCTCACTCCAAGTTTTAACTAAAACATTATTTTGGGTGATTCTGAAAATCGGACTTCGCTAATTTTTGAAAACATGTCTGCTATAGTAGATTGGGTATTTTGCGTAATCAATTGTCTTAATTGACATTTATTAGTCAGCACAATCAAAAACTTAAGTATCCCTTTATGCAATTTCTATTCGCATGAGACCATAATATATAAATTTACTGGGCCCGAAACTTTGTACGATTTCGATAACTTTTTTTTGGAAAATGGCGATTTCCTTATAAGAAAATTTTTTTTTTTAAAGAATTTTCTGCAGAATAGGGCAGTATTCTTTAAATTTCTAAGTCAGTAAATTTTTGAAAAATTTTTAGAGACATTGGATTTGCTATTATTTTTTTCAAATATGTCAAGGGTGGATCCAGTCTTCGATTGAGAGGGGGGGGGGAGGGGGGTCATCAGGGAGTCATACAGTCGAGGTCTATTAACAGACTTCAATTCAATTACAGTAATAAATGTACTTAATAAGCAGATGCCTACACAGCTCTAGGAGAACCGAAATATTTTATCTAATAACATTGGGAGTCATCATACTATTTATTTGTTCATAATAACGTACATATATGAGCGATTCCACGTTTAATCTGCACTTTAGAGCCCATATTTTTCAAAAAAAAAAAAATCAGAGGCACACTTATGGGATATTTTTTTTTTCTTCCCCACACATTTAGAAACATGAGGAAATTTGTAAACACGCATAAAATTGAGAGGGACTAACTTTTTTTTGCTTTTTCCGAAAATTCATACAAACGTACGAAACAATTTGATTAATACAGAAGAGGGTGCACTCTTTTGCCTGTAATTTTTTTTTCTAGATTAGTTATCACAATTCTACAAAAATAATCTTAAAGTACTTGCAACAAGCTGTCGTTTAAGCACTAATAAAGATTAAAATAATGATTCCGTCAAAAAATACGGCCGATTGTAGTTTTGGCTTTGAAATCTAAAAATCCGTTTTAAATGATTTCTAAAAAAGACATTCAAAACCACCGTAACTCTTGACCAGATGATTATTTTTCACTTTATAAAAGCTCATATCAAACGATTTTCAACGAGCTTCCAATTAAACCTTGGATTGTTAAAAAATGTTCATTGAGTAAAAAGTTATGGCTGATTGATGATTTAATTTTTTATGAGAAATTCCCGATCTTCACTATCTTCGCTATGATAAAATCTTACATGATCATCATTTTTAAGTTTATACGAGCGTTAATTGAAGAACTTGGGAAGAGCTTTGCTTTCAGCCCTGGTGGAGTCCAGAATATTCATTAAGGCAAAAATTACGGTTGGTTTAAGCTTATAGATCCAGCAGGGCCCAAAAGATTTTGACTTATGTGGGTCACGGACTATACGAAAAAAATATTAGAATAATGAACAACCCCTTTAAAGTGTTTTGTCCATTTCAGCCAAATAGAAGCATACAAAAATATCGTTGGTCAACTAAGACCCCGTCTGGAGGGGGGGGGGGGGGGCATTACCACCATGTCCCCCCCCCCCCCCCCGCGCCCCCCCCCTTATATGTCAGGGTATTGCACATTCATATGGGCCTAATACTTGAATATCATTGGATTGAACATTAATATGACATTTATACTTCAGTAACAAAAATTTGTTATATGAAATGATCATTGAATTGTGTGATGTATTTTTGTTTTCATTTTTTGTCGACAAAATATAATTTTGATTAGTATTATTTTGAGTATCATAGGCATGATGACGATTTTGTCTAATCTTGGTCAAGTCATTAAAACAGTTTAGAAAATTTTCGACGAATCATCTCTTAAAATTATTCGAACACGGACTAAGTTGAGTGTTAGAACCGCGTCAAATATATACAAATAGATTTTGAAATGGTTTCTTATATTTTAAAAATTATATCACCAGAAATATTCTTCTGTATATCTTTAGATGTAATAATTCCACTATTAGAATGCTATGTTATTAGAATATATGCGCAATTCCATTAAGGTCCGGCCACTAGGCGGTCGCGGTGCATTTTTCCATTTGAGCACACTCTGTTTAACTTGCTTACAGACGAAGACAAATCACTAAAAAAAATATCTAAACACATAAATCGATAGATTTTTATCTTCTCTTTCCAATGGTGCGATTGGTTTTAAAATTTAAAAGAGCAAGTCTTGAACTACAATCCCTTAAATTTTTAAGTTAGGAGGGCAAAAGATGAACGAGTGGTGAACAAACAAAGACGGCAGTAAGTGGTCAAATTGATATCTGTAGAAATATGAAAAGCATAGAAACGCCGTAGAGGCTCGCGCTTGTAACCAAGAAATTGAAGTAATACGTGCTACATATACACCCCCGACCACGCACTGCCACCTTTTTTTGCTAACTACTCGTTTTTATTTTGCCCTTCCAACTTGGATATTTAAGCGATTTTAGTTTAAGACTTGCTCTTTCGAATGGTGCGAGAAAAAAAAAATTTTTTTAAATGCATTTTTCCGCTATGACGCTTTAAACTTCAATCGTGATTTTCTCTGGGAAAAAAAGGTTTAATCTAAAAACCGATCGCACCATTGGAAAAAACAGATAAAAATTTATCGATTTATGTGTTTGGATATTTTATTACAGATTCATCTCCGTCTGTAAGCAAGTTGAACAGAACGTGTTCCACTGGAAAAATGCACCACGTGCGCCTAGTAGCCATACCTTCATGAAATTGCTCATATGCGTGTTGTAGACAACGTTTATGATCCTTAATAGTTAAAACATAAGCTAAAAATGTACCAGATATTTTGTTATTAGTCTTATCATCCGAAATGAACTACTGTTTTGTATAAAATTATCTCACTGTGACCTCAGGAATGCTATTGTCGTCGTGTCTTTAGCGATATTTAATTAAACTATTCTCAATCTATTTCACTTAAAGTTGCACTTTACTGTTGAAAAAAAATCCAGTCATATTTTCTGGTAATTGGCATTGCATCTGGATAATGTCATAACATGTATCGAGGTTCTTAATCGTATGTAGATGATAATACGTAAAGATTACCAATGATGTATTCGTTCTAAAAATTTTCATAAATTTGCTCGTAGCATTCTACGAATCTTCATAATATTGTATCACTACTTTCATATTATCATTTCCTAAATCATCAACACATTAAGTTTCTACTTAAATAACTGCACAATAACTTAATTATTATATTAATCTGTAATTATTGTACTTGAAAACTGAGAAACTTGCTTTGTATAAATATTAATCATGTAATTTATAAGTAGATAGTATTGTACAATTATTCAATGTATTAATAAATAATTATGTGTGTCTCAATAATTTACAAATGAAAAAAAGGATGTTCTACTTAACGTATAATGAGATTGTAGTTTGACAAATGAACAATTTTAATTCCTTACATTATGTTTGCAATCATGTATTTAAAAATACACTCATACATGTACTGCATATAAATCCAGTGTACAATACTTTAAATAATCATCGATACCATAATTAATGTCTTAAATACCCGAAGAATATAATTTATGGTTTTTTAATAGTTAATTATAAACATTGACAAAAAAAAAAAGAGATGATCACAGATAGCATTACCGATGTCTTGAATATCCAAAAAATATTTTTCATAGTTTTTGAAAAGTTGTTCATCTATATTGTGAAAAAAAAAATTAAAAAATAGATATACAATTTTTTTTTGGGAAAAATTCATTTGTTTGTTAGAAAAATTAAAATCAAACAATAACAATTTTTAAGTATTCAAAACAACTTTCACTTCTTTTTTTTTATTACTTAAAAATAGTTAACCAATATTTCTAATCATTAGTATACTTATTATCAGTTTTAAAAATTTATGTTTGCGATAATTTTAGCGAACAATCTTTAATACATTTAAAATTTTGGTGACAAAACCAAAGCAAAACAATACTGTAATTATAAAACTGAATAATATTTCTCTTAAATATGATTATGATTAAAAATTTATTACTCCAAATATAATCCATGTTGTGCGTCCGACTATTTACCAAATAAGTCATACGGAAAAACAGAAAATGAAAATGGTCTGTGGAGAAGTGGCTTTGGCTGCGATCGGTCGTTTTCGGCAACAATGGACAATCACGAGGGATATTAATAGGATGGATTGTCTGGAATCGAAATAATTTGTCTATTTTCAACACACTTCAGCGAGAGAGAGTCTTTCGGGTGACTTCGGCCATCTTCGGGGGATCTCTGAAAATAAACAACGGGTAAAAAATTCATACAGTTAGGTAAATGAGGACAACCCATGGTGGGCATCTGTCTGTTTGCTAAATGAGCCGTACAGAAAACAAAAATATGAAAGGTCTGTGGAAAGTGGCTTCAGCTGCGATCGGTCGTTTTCATCAGCGATAAGCAATCTCATAGGACATTATTAAGATGGTTCATCTGCATTTGGAATAATTCGTCAAACAACATGAAAGCGCACAGATAGAAAGGCGTTGGTCCACATTAAAAAATTAATCCTAATTTTGACTTTTTAGCTGTAGCCTAATGAAACCAAGCTACAAAAATTTAGGAAAAATTATTAAACATTTAGAAAATAACTACACATCGGCCACCATGGTTTTTTATGATATCACACGTAGCACACACAGAGCATTTAGGAATTCAAAATTTTTCTTTAGTTTGGACGGAAAACAATGTATGCTGAAAATAATTTTTTTTTAGGAATTCTAAAGAAATGAAAGAAATATAAATTTTAACAAATAAATACGTCTTGGTCGATATAAAAACATATTTTCAATATCTGATAGAATTTTATCAAATAAAGGTAAAGAATTATCAAAATTATTCTACAAAATATATGAAAATAGATACATATGGTTTGATGCTTGAAGTTATAGCACAAAGCACACAGCAAGCGCAGTTTTCTTCACATAAGAAAATACATAGTGTACTAATCTTCCAATCGTTAAAGGTGGAAAAAAAAGTTATAAAAATTACTAATCTACTTTTAAAAGCAAATATTAAGAAATGATGTTTTTTCAAAAAGATGTGTTATACATAAAAATTACCTTTTAGCAAAAGTGAAAGGTTAGGGAAGTTTGATGAACAAAATTTAATAATTTTAAATCTTTGATGTCTTCATACCGTGTCAATTATTTGTAGTCACAGGTAATCTCACGCATGCAAAGTAATGAAATCAAAATCTTAAAACTGTCAAGTTTTTTTTTCTTTCATTGCATAATACTCCATTATTCAGCGCATATCTTGTACAATAACAAAATCAATCAATTTAATTTTTACTCTTGACATGAACTATAAAACTGTATACTATACATGACTGTACAGAAAATAGTCATTATTTCATTGAATTTTTTTTTTTATTATATAATACTTTAAGTCGAAAATAAAAATTACTCAGGTTAATTTTGGTATTGTACAAGATATGTCCTGAATACTAAAGTATCATGCATTGAAAAAATACAAAACTTAACTGTTTCAAGATTTGGATATCATTACTTTGCATGTGTGACAACGTATTCGACTACAATAAATTGTCACTGTAGACAGACATCGAAGATTGAAAGTTATCAAGTTTTGTTTATCAAAGTTACCTTACCTTATACTTTGTTACTATGTCTGAATTTTTCTAGATATATCGTACTCGAATTTTGTATTAGGCTTAAGTGTGGGTATTTTTTAGAAATCTATTTCATGAGCGGTGTTACTGACTGTCACGTTTTTTTTCTGCCGCAGAAGGACACAGTGTATTATTTTCAAACGTAGATATAAAACATTGTATCAACATGTCATGTACATACTTATTTATTATAGAATCAATAAGCAGTAGTAGCAGGCAGGTCTATTTATTTTTTTTTAAGTGAGAACTTCCTTTAGCGCACTTAGGATGAAAGCTTAAGTGCCAGGCATGTCAGTCACCTACAGAAAGCGAGGGAAAATGTAGGAGAATCATAGAGCTGTCCCACCAGAGGCACGGAGAGAGCAGCAGGCATTTTTCCTCACCAGCCACTCTGGCATTATATACTCGCTTGCCCATGCAGTGTCTTTTTGTACAGGCATACATATGTTTACGTATGCATGCAGAAAAGTGTGCCTATATACATCATTTTTATGTACATCATCAGATGTATAAGCAATTAAACGCACTTATGTGTATATATATACACACACTAGTGGGACCTCGCCCCCTGCGCGCTCCGTGCGCGAACCCCCTAACTTCAAACATGTTCAAATTTACTGTTTTTATTCTTGATTCTCCCAACTATGCTAGTGCTATACGTATCAACGTTATAATTTATATAGCAGCCCACACTATTGAGAATGTTTCTCGAAGAGTCCCAACACAAGCAATTTCTTATTGTTTTTATTTTTAAATTGATTGTCAGTCTTTTTATTGCTTCAAGCCACTATTGGAAGATAATACACATATTATTCATTTAAAATCCAATAGAGAATTATTTTACTAATTTGAAGAAAAAAACTCTGATATTATCAGATAAATCTGTCATTTTGATAGTTATAAGTTATTTAAAAAAATCTAATTACATTTTGTTGTGTATGTATGTTAATACTTTACAAATTGAGAACCGCAAATTGTTTCTGCACAGTACAAGTTGATTATAACCATTACATCACTACAAATAATCAACATCTAAGTGTGAGCTGCACATAACCCTAATATACACTCATTGTCTTAATGCAACTGCTGCGGGCACTTTATATAAATCTATTTATATTTCACAGCAATGCATAGTAAAATAACTTCTTCACTACCTTTTTTGAGGCTTTTACTATTTACATACCTTGAATGAATCAACAGAGGATATGATGTATCTTTTATTGTGTAAATGCCCGTGTCAGTTTTGTGCTGAGGCTACTATTTTTGCAAGTTATATACACATTAAATCTAGAAGAAAATTCAAACTGAAAACGGGGAGTCTCAGACTGTCAATGATAAGCTGTAATTCCTTGAGCCTTGCGAGCACATTATTGAAATCTTTTGGGTGCCTCCTACTACAGGACTTGTATTGTGACGCATTATGCATGCTTGATTAATTTGTTTTAGTGATTCTGCCTCTTTTCTATCCACAACAAATATACAAAGCAATTCTACTACAAAATTTTTTGGTCAAAAGATGTGGAGCATTGTGTAAAAGTAAAATCTGGTCATCTTGTGAAAAAACACGTATGCTTTTTGTACGTGTATGAAAGCTGCTTGTATAGTAAAGGTGTAAATAATGGAATATGCTGTTTATATATATTTCAATGGGTAGATGATACCCTACAGTTTTTTACGTGTTAACCTGCAGTTTAGGTATATAAGCTCAGTGCTCGTACAGCACAGCTCTGAATGTGAAAAAATCGAAAAGAGGCAGTAGACGGAAAGGACATTGTGGCCTGTTTTTCGGAAATTTTATCCCTAATACGACTTTGACTGTTGCTTTTAAAAAATACAAAATGATAAGCATGACTTTTTCAATAAATTTCGACCTTTAGTTCTTTACAATTAAGTCCAGTACGTCCGTTAGAGCTCGGATCACCACTGAACAAGTAACGGCGTAATAAGCTATATCGGGTTATCTAGGGGCGGAATCAGCCATATCTACATACATTGTGTGCTAAAGAAGTATAATTCTATTTCTGAATGGAAAAGGTTTTAAAAAAAACTTTTTCTACAGTAATTCCACTTTTCTTTGCACTGACTAGACATACACGATTATATAATTACTTCTAATATAATTTTAATAACCTAACTCTAACGATAACCTGATTATCAATACAATACATATTTTTGACTTCAATTATTTATTTCCCCTTTGGTTATTATTTTGAAGTATATTGGGTTATTTGGCTAAAGGGGCTAGAGATTTATATTTTTTTTTCTTTAAAATTATTATGAGTTAGTGGAAAAATTATTTGTTAACTACCATTGTAATCAGGCAAGTTAGTTTGTTGATTTGGTGTTAGGTAAATGTGTTTTAATTCACTATAATTTGATATTGCGCTGAATTGTAGAAGTCTCATATCCAGTATCTGTTTAGTTAGCTGTATCACTGTTGATCACGTTATTTTTTTTTCTACCGCAGTAAAACAAAGTTGGGCATTTTTAACAGTGGTAGTAAAATATTGTATTAACTTTCCTGTTAGACAAATATGGCGCTTCATTGCCGTAGAATCTAATTGATTTCCTACTTTGTCAAATGCATGCGCTGTCCAGTAGACCTTGTCTATTTACATAATAATAGGAATATAATACACCTATACTGTAAGTATATTACACGAAAAAAAGTGATTATCATTTTTTGTATGGAAATAACGTTGTTCTCGATTCAGAATCCTAAGCCAATAACATTTTCGTTATACTTTACTAGACTACAGCGGAATCATGGTTTGCACATGCTTCGTTTTCTTTACACCATGTCCATGAGTCGGTTGCTCTGTCCGATTTCTCTTGTAAGGTGTGATTATTCTATGTACGCTAGCTCAAAACCCAATAGACTACTCTGCTTGCATTCTGAATTAATTATTTAATTATTTATCAACAAACAGTGTTGGTAGAAGAGTCTATTTTGATATTTGGTCATATGTGCTTTGATTTCATTTTATTTAAATTACGTGAGAAGCTAAAGTGTATATATTTCAGTGAAGTGTCTCTTTCAACAGCTGTACCACTGACGGTCAGGTTTTTTATTTCCTATCTCAGTACAGCAATGTTGGTTATTTTCGACGTAGTAGAACATTTTATCGAAACAAGTGTCTTCTTTTTGACTAATTTAATTAAATTTAGACCAAATAAAAACTTATCGAACTCTACATTAATGGATACCAATCTCATTTAAAGAATGTCGATCCTTAGGTTAAAGATCTCTTTATCTAAATGATAATAACAACAGTTACCTAGAATAAGCAAACGAAAATAATTATTGTAAAATAAAAATCATTGAAAAAGTAAAAAGAAGTGATTTATTTCACAATGGTATTGAAAACTATTTGAACATGGTTCCATAACCAGATTTTTTGTTACAACAATTATTCATTGTTAAATAAGTTGCTTGGATTAATTTTGCGAAAGTTGCAAATATGTCCAATGTTATTATTTTCGCGAGCTTCCCCAAATTAAAAAAAAGTGGTCGGTATACGACGTATAGTTGCTGAGATAATGCATTTTTTTTCGCTCGATGCGATTTGAAGGGCCAGAGACCGAAACCTCCGAGTACAGCCGATGACGTCTTCATAGATTAATCATCGAACTCGAACGAAAAAACGTGACCATTTACAAAGTCGGTACATAAATATGGTTGGGTAAAGTAACATAGCGATTTCCAAAATTATTTGATAAACTAATGATTAAATGACTGTGCAAATTTGGGTGAAAAATTTTTTTTCTACCGAAACCACGGGCAATCGAAAAAAAAACTTATCTCCGCTTTCAAGTAAACTACATCAAATTTTTTTTTTCAAAATTCGTAGAAAAATAACAGCTTTATAATGAACCTACTCACGAACTTATGCGATAAAAATTGAAAAAGTTATTTCAATTATTTACAACGTTCAAACTTACCTGTCTTTCAAACGAGATTTTGAACAATTTAATTTGCAAAAATCGACACGGTACTAATCATACCTGATAATATAACTCTTAAAAAAAAGAATTCCACTCGGATTATCATTCTAAGATGCCCATAAAAAAAATGCCAGCCAGGTAACAATGAGACCTTTTTAATAAACAATTTACTTTTTGCAAAAACTTTTTAAGCGATCGAATCAAAATTGTGAGCGTTTAATGAAACCATAAAAACACACAATCGACTCTCGTTTTGACATTTTTTTTATATAGAGTATATTAGTTATTAACAATTGAAGTAATGCCCTATTTAGAGGGTTTTTTTAACTTTGCGGATAAAGAAATTGACCGATTTTTAAAATTCTTTCCGCATTTTGTAGGTCTTTTTAGAAGCTTTATTTAATATGTTTAACGTTTACTACAAAAACCTGCACTTTTTGAGATATTGTTGAAAAACTTATGTTTTAGCTGGAGCATTTTTTTTAACAACATTCCTACAAAAACTAGATGTTGTCTAGGACGGTTTTTTAATGGTCTCAGCTACATAAGGAAATTTTTTTCTCTAGTATCTTTTATTTTTCAAAACAGGGTCCCCAGCTACTATTTCTCTTCCACTATGGAGCGGGAAGAAGCAGCGTAGCGGGAGGGCAGGGGAGGGTGAGACTCGCATTGTTTTATACAACTATATAGATGGGGAGATATATTTTCCTGTATTGTATAGGTGTATGAACAAAAGTGAGCTCACCCCTCCCTGATTCCATTCAACTCCCCCTCAAACCACGTAATTATCCATTCATTTTAACGTGATTTTTAACCCAATTTTTATTGGATTAGCTGCCTACTGCTGCCCTTAAGCTCCCCTCTGGCTCGCCACAGCTCCTTCTTCAGCTCACTCTAAACGCTCCCTTAGCTCTCACCTCCTCACCTCATAACCTATATGACAATACACATACACACATACAACTCAATTATAAGTTTATGCATATAAATTATTAATTTGGTTTCATTTCCGTTTCTCCCATCCACATGTTTTGAGATTAACATTATATTAACAGATGTACAATAAATAACATTAGGGTAGAAAAAAGAAGCTCTTACTTCTAAGATATTGATTCTATAATATATACATATATATCTTCCTGTATTATATAGTTAATTCGTGTGGGTCGTAAGTAATAGCCCCCCATGCCTCCCACACGATTTTTCATGTGCTTAAAAGTAAGGTAAACATAACGTTAAAATATGCTATTTCTAAATTATCTTTTGTAGTAAGTCTGACCCACCACGTCCTCCTCTGCCATCTGGGCCCCACCGCCATATTTTAGTTTGCCCCTCATTGCCCACCTCATTTGGACAGTAACCCTCACACATCCTTCCACGCCACCCCGTGTCCCCCCGTTTTTGTTAGGTTATCCTATACTTGCCGAACGATCATCAAACACATACAATTTATCTGAGTCTGATACATCAACTAACCCCACTGCCACCCCGCATTTTAACCGTAGCCGAATATTGCCGACGTAACCCAAAAGCCACATTCTCCCAAATTCTCCCAAAAACAGGCGAATTATTCCGATTACAGACAAGTCCTTTAACCCAACTCCCAACATCGTTGAACATTGCCAAAAACCACTGATTGCAGCTGAAGCCGCTCCTTTGCAGCACCTCGGGATTCTCTGTTGTTCTCGCACGTCTTATTTGGCTAATAGATAAAGGCACAACAAAAAAAAACGTAACTATTAGTAATACAACTGATAAAAAAGATAACGGAACACCCGCACACTCGAGCCCAATACGAAATAAAAATAAAATCTAACTTAAACACCAACAACCAAATAACCAAATGGACTCGCCCGCTTACACTGTTTATTAGCAGATAATTTATTCACTAAGAGTATCAGCAGAGAAAAATATTAGGTTTTGGAAAAATGTACATTAAATAATACTCCTTATTATATCCTAATAACACTCTATTGCAGAAATCAGGCAGACCAACCGATTCATGCACATAATACGAAAAAAGACAAGGTATGTGTCAGTAATTAGATATACTTTGCTAGACTATAGCGCAATCATGGTCTGCACACACGTCTTGTTTGACTAATAGACAGAGACACAACAGTAAAACGTGACCATTGGTAATACTAAAGACAAATCTCTTCACCTAACCCCCCAACATCGTCGAACACTGCCCTACGTCATTGACATCCAGGGCAGACAGGCCGATATTTCAACGGACGACCTTAAGCCGGCCCACCTTGACGAGTTGCTGACAGATCTTCTACAGAGGCCTCCGCTGCCACAATCTGATCTGACGACCTCTGTCAGCCCGGGAACTTCATCCTTTAACCAGCCTCTGCTTCCACCCGCTGACCCAACGACCTCTGTCAATCCAGCCATGTCACCCCCCACCCAACTCCCTTAACATACTTAGCAGCGGTCCCTCGAACAGGACAAACTGGTGCCACCCATGAGACTCGCAAAATGTGTCACCTTTTATTTGCCTGAGACAAATCAGCCTAAACAGTGGGAAAGTTCATTTCGTTGGTTACATCGTCCAGGAGCAATAAAACAAGTTTTAACAGGGCTTATTCTCTTTGTCTTGACTAGGTTCATCCGAAATGGCCCGCGGGTTACCCAATTTTCCATCCTGAAAAAGGCTACAGCAGGGAGAACGCAGCCACGCAAAAATCTAATTTTTGCAAAAACCATGCCTCTACTCTATTAAGTCTAGCTCTGTTCTGGATCAAGTTAAAGTATCAGTTTTAAATCAAATAAAAGCATGCAGAAATACCTTTATTTAAGCTCTTATTGAGTCAAAACTGTTGAACAGGACAGCAGTTCCGGGCAATCGAAGTTTTATACGAAAAATCATAAAATCGATGAAACTGCTACTTTCTGAAAGTAATTTTTATTTGCTTGTAATTTTCTTTCCACGCATCACTATAAATTCTACAAGAGCGTAAAACAAAGCTCTTTTAAATCGCTTTCGACTACCGTTCGAGCGCATACTCTCACTTTACTCTGAGCAGAACAGTGGTCGAATACTTGCATGCCACAAAATTCCCACTACATTTATATATTACTAGATAGCCCTTGAAATGAGCTTACATTAAAGCTCTGGCTGAGCTATAAATGTTTAACAGAAGGGAAGGTACGAAGGTTTTACATTTATGTTAATAATGACGGAAAATCAAATTTCAGGCAAAAAAAGGACATTTCAGCCCCTCTTTCACCTCAACTTGACATGCCTCTAGCTTTGGCCCTGATTACTATTTTTAACTTAACTTAGGCTCAAACAATAAGCCAAATTTTGAATTTTCTAGCTTTATGAAACAGAGTTAAGAAATTGTAGGAAAATCATTACACGTTCAGAAAATAATAGTTACAGATCATCAGCTACGATTTTTTATGGTTTTTGACGTGGCGCACACATAAAATTAAAAAATTTTAAACTTTGCTATATTATGTTCAGAAAACAGGGTTAATACAAAAAATTCCATGGTATTTTAAGGAAATGAAAAAAAAATCAATCTTTACAAATCAATCGGTGTTGGTTGATGTAAAAACATATTCATCATCCACGGAAGAACTTCCAACTGCGTGAGCGCGAGTAGCGATTGAACTAGCGTAATTATCTAAGTTTAAGTGTAATTATTGTAATCAAAATGGCTAAGATTAGGGAATAATTATTTGTACCATTTAATCTAAATTCTTTATCGATTTTTGTATTTATTTTGTGATTAGAAAAAATAATACTTTGTAAAATTTATTTCAACTCATTCAAGTGATAACTTGGTTGTTAACAGTACATATTGGTCATTTAAATACTTCTAGTTTAAATTAAAATTAGAAGGCTTTGCCCCCTGCAAGCTACCCGCGCCAATCTCTCAAATTGAATCCAACGTAATAAATTATTTTTAAAGTTTTTATTAAAAAAAATCGAAATGCTCATTTTTCTATACCAGAGATTTTTTCTTAAAACAACGTATGGGTTTCATTGTTTGACTGAGTCTGAAGGATAATTATTTTCATAACTTGCGAGGGTCGTTTGAATGAGAGTCACGTGTTCATAACTCCAACCAATTACATCACGAATAAAGAGCTTCATTCGAAACTATTCTCCTATTCAAGATAGGTTTTAACATATAATATATTTAATTAACATTAAAGTATTCTTACTGACGACGAATACTTCATGAGGACGTACAAAAATGGACGACAGACGTATCAAGTGTAGTAGGTCAGTGTTCCCTAGGCCGTCACGTACTTCTCACTTATAATCACTACATACGCTACCCACAAGGCTCGACGGTAATTCAACACCGTAGCGTCGAGCTGACGATACTTTAGGAAGCATATACCGAGTGCAAGAAAAATAAATCTCTGGCGTCGACGACTGGTTCTCAACGAATAAGATAAATTTATTTGTTCGTCGAATTCACGGCGTAAACTCTTGATCTTGAAGAACGGACATCACTAATTGGCATACCTTGTGGGGAACTAGTCCATTTTTTGTTCATCATTTGTTTATAATATTATTTAAAATCTTATAACTTTCTCTTACAAATTTACACTTAATAAATATCAAAATAAATAAAACTTATGATGAAATTCTTGCTGTAACTGATCTCACTAAATAGATGGAATTATTATAAATTTATCAGAGAGCAAAGGAAGCCGAAATATCATCAAAATTTCTTAAATTATTTCGCAACGTTGCCCTAAATAATGCGACCCTATGAATCAATCAACCTTCACCACATATCATTTTTTTCAGCGGCCAATATACGCCACTTAGAGACTTTTTTTAAGACATTGAAAATTGCAGGTCCCTTATCTCAGACATTGAAGATCCTATTTTCACGCAAATCGTTATATCTAGGTTAAAGGGCAGAGCAAGAAGCTGTTTCGATGAGTTAACTTTTGAAATATTGGATAAAATTATAGAACATCTTAAAGCTCACTCTGTTCATATAAGTCAAGGGGAAGCTGTTCTGAATTTTTGTGCTAGAATCTCTCAACTCATTAATCAGGGTACAAAAGAGAGAAAAAAAGAATGCTGCTTCTAATAGCATTTCTGAAAACCAACAATCTGATCCTAAACTGTAGCTTGAGATAATTGGAAGAGTAGCATTTATGAGAGGCTTACCCAACAGTTTTAAGGCCAATATGATGTGAAACATACCAAAAACGTTTCCTTTCGCGTTAAAAGTTGCTGTAGAAGTAGACGAAAGGGGGAAAGTAATATTTCCTGACATATATACAAGCTTGTATAATCAAACACCTCAAATGTAGCTTGCACAACAAAACGTACTTTTACAACTTCCAATGCAGCAGATCGTTGTAGTACAAAACAGTTTTAAAAAAAGTTTCCAAGCGCAGAGACGGTATAAACTAATGCTTATTGAGGTGCTTCTCCCAAAAAATCAATTTTTATGTTATTGCTTGAAAATTTTTCTGTAGGTAGATTATGCATTATTACACGTTCCTTGTAAATTTAAAAGAGATCGTAAATTAAGTTTTTGTAAAAAACGAATTTTAATCTTGGTAAAATCGTACGACCGTACTTGTCTAACAACCGGTGCTCTACGGAACAGCTTTTAGATTACCACTCTGTTTTGGAGATTATTCAAAGAAAAGTTTATTTGTCATCAAATCAAAACTTCCATCTCATTCTTGAAATACTAATTGCAATATTTATATCGGTCTTACAGTCAAATTATTAAATAAATATAAATAAATATAAAAATTAATGAAAAGGGCAATCAGAATGCCCTTGTTTAAAATCACCCCCGTAGATAACTAAAAAATTGTAACCGAATTAGTACTCTCCTGAAAGAATTTTAATTAGTGAAGGACAATCCGATAGCCCCCACCACCAAAAATCCAAAATGCTTCTGTCCGATACACGAATGTACGGGGGTGATTTTGAACAAGGGCAATCTGATTGCCCATAACATTAGTTTTTATTTTTTTTATATAAATTCATTAATTTGACTGTAAGACCGATATAAATAGTTTTATTAGTGTATCTTTTACAGTCAACAAAAGTATTATTGTTATTTTAGTCTTGAAAGTTTAAGAAAGGTTTTGATCAGTTGTAGACAAAAATCGTTTGTTTTCTTTTACAAGTAGTTTAAGTGATACAACAAAAACGACGAAAATTAAAGGTTAAATGGGCTTCCGACAAACACACATATTTATTTGGCTCTATCAGTGAGCAACGTTTATGAAAATTTCGCCAGATAATGTACCTATCAAGGGCAAAATACGTTAAAGATTGTCAACAAGTAAGTTTTGATGACCCAAATGATTATAATCGTAATATTGTATACCATTATGATCTGAACGATGTTAATATTACGCATACAACTTTTAATTCAAAAAGAAAAATTATAGTTTATCCAACTCTCAATTATAGAAATAATTATGTGCCTAACTGATCAGTAAAATAAATACAAGCAAATAATGCTTCAGAAACTTATCATCTTTTAGTAACCATTGAAAACATCAAAATAATTTTCAACAAAATCGATATTTCCCCATGCATTGTCATATTCGTACTATACTGCTCTAGTACTTGTGTTACTTAAACCTGCTATACCCTTATAACCATGCTCAAGATAAAATATGTACTTGTCGTAATAACCATCCACCTCTACAAAATGCAGCTACGCAGTAAAATACAGGCTATCGTTCAAGATCATACTCCATTAACAGTCTAATTTAAGACCAAATTTTCCTATACCCACACAATCTAGGCCTTTAAACGGGAACAGTGCTCGTTGCCTGGACGCCACGGTAAGCAAAAATTAGAACCTGCGTCCACTAGGAAACTTGTAATCATGACAGCTCGAATGTCGCTTGTAAAAAGCATCTTTTTATTGTCAGAAGAGCAAGCCCGGCTTTGTTATGATCTGTGTTCCTTAGTTTTAAAAAAAATCCATTGACTATGTACCTTTTATTGGTAGAATTATAGAAATAGTCAGAAAAACTTTTTTCAGACTTTAGTGAAGTTACAGAAGAAAATTTAATTAATCAACTGGATTCACAAAACTTTAATCACTCGGGTGTGCTATGTAATGAAAATCGTATATATTTATTACCAGCCAAAATGAGCGTCCCTATTAAAATTCCTGTACAAAAAAACGAGTCTCAAGGTCAAGCTTTTTTACGTCGAATAACGAATGCCCCGGGAGTATTTGTAGAAAAAGCTGCCTTTACACGCGAACAGAAACATTGTTACACTATGTCTACAAATACCAGAGAGGAGCCGGTCGAGATTGAAATAACCCTTCAATAACTTGAACATTTTGAGATAGAAGAATCTCAAAAACTCTTTTATTCTGTTTTAGTCAGTGATACCCCAACTACAGATATTGAGAAGAGGATTAGTATAATATTGAGTAAACTCCGTTGAAATTACCATAAAAGATTTAGCCTCAAACAACTGCAAGAGATAGTAGGAGAATATCGTAATTTTTTTTATATTATGGGTAATCCAGTCCCTCGTACATCTTACGTACGTACAACACAATACAACAGTAATCGATGATAAGCCGGTTTTTACAAAATAATATAAATACCCTTCTATTCTTCATAATAAGAACGAGATCAAGTAAATACAGTATCAGAAGACGGTACTATCCAGTATTCTAGTAGCCCTTACAGCAGTCCATTATGGACAGTCCCAAAAAAACCAGGACCCAATGGAGAAAAGAGACACCGTCTGGTTATTTATTTTCGAAAATTAAATGCTAAAACTACACCTGATGCTTATTATTTGCCGTTTATAACGAAAATATTAGAGCTGATAGGGGGATCAACATTATTTTCCGTGTTTGATCTAGCCAGTGGCTTTCATCAAATTAAGGTGGCTCCCGAAGATCATCATAAGACCGCTTTTAGTACCCCTTACAGCCACTTTAAGTACGTAGGTATGCCGTTCGGATTATGAAATACGCCCGCGATATTTCGAAGACTTATAGATTCAGTTTTATTAGGTTTACAGGGTATTGAGCTATTCATGTTTTTAGATGACATAATAATTTGTGCTATAAACTCAGAGGAAGATGAAATAAAAGTAGCAAAGTTGTTTAAGACTCTAACGGATGCCGAACTAAAATTATAATTAGATAAATGCGAATATTAAATCCCAGAAGTTACATATTTGGGACGTAGAATAAGAAAATATGGAGTAAAACCTGATCATAAGAAAATTGAAGCTGTGAAAAATTTTTGGGTACCAATTAACTTTACAAACATTCGAAAGTTTCTATGAAAGTATTATAGAAGATTCGTGAAAGATTATGCTGAATGGCTGAACCCTTAACGTGATCTCTACTTGTGGAATGCCGAACGCGATAATTTAGTTACTCGTGCGGAAGATACAAGCTTTAGTTCTTCTAATACGCATGTACCTGATAAACTTGAATTATCAAGTGCATGAGAATGCTTCACATATTTACGTGATAATATTGTAACAATTAATCAATGTATGGGTAGTTCAGCTGGAATAATATTTATACTTTACCTTACAGTCATATAAAACTCTTAATAACGCTGTCGAAATAACAGCCGAAGGGCACTTGCAACTATTCTTACTTACTCAGAATCAACTTGATCAGATAATCAAGGGAATCTATACGTATGGTAACACCCATTCATTGCCAATGGATGGATATCAAGTTTGTATCTCAAAACTACACACTCTATCTCGTACTTCTGCTGTGTTTAGTGACGAAAAATTAGCTCTTTATATAATTTTCCATCTTGTTAGCGATAATAAGTTTAGTAGCTATAAAATGCACTCACTTCCGATACCACAAACGATACATACATAATTACCAGGCTATATCAGAATTAGACTGTGTAATGATTATTTAATTGTAAATCATCAAGGAAATTACTTCCTAGTGAATGCTGCATATATCAATGGATGTATTTATAATGATAGAGTGTTATTGTGTGAACGTACTGTTAGGCGATTGGAAAAATTGATGATGCTGATTGTAAATTCTTATCGTTTTCAAAGCCTACAGACGATACTTTAAGAAAATGTAAAATAGTTTTACACAATTCTGCAAAATCTTATTGGATGAGCTTAAAAACTACTTAGGAGTGGCCTTATTCCCTTAGGAAACTTCTGACAGTAAGATTAGTTTGTAATCATGATTTGCAAATGAACATCAGTGTAGCTTCTAGGCTACTGCGCACAAAAAGACGAAGCAATTATTGGTTTAATTATGTTTATTAAAACAACGAAGCTTGATCATACAAATCTTGAACAAAAAAGACGCTTGCATCCAATTTTTGGTTCTATTTGTAACCTTCTGTCGTCATTGATACGTGCTTGGAATACCCCGAATGTTACCGCTTTTCACTTCTCATGTGAATGCTCCTCGATCACCGTGCACGACAGAAAAGGAAAACGCCCTACTACCTCCCTTCTCTTCGCCACGTACTTTCATCATCAGGGCTGTGCTGTGATGATCTCCGGCCCTGAACGATACACAGTGGGCTGAGACGAGTTTTTTTTTTTTTAATTAATAAAATAGCGGCGGCTGCAGTTGGCCGATCAAGATAAATCTTTTTGGAGCTTCAAGGTAAGACATCATAGAATATCAGAAAAGTGGTACGAAGTTAGAAAAAAAAATATTAAGGGGTAAACATAACCTACAAATACACTCTCTTCGAGGGTTTTTTTAAAATATCGTTCTTCTTGAAGCAAAGAGCAGCTAATTTTTTCCAAAAAGTAAATATACCTTTGTAATTTGGATCGCTCAGCCCGAATCTGACATCGGAATTGCAAAATTCAAAATGGCGGATCCAAGATAACGAACAAAAAATTAGAAAATTTTCAAATTTGTATAAAAATCAGCTTAAAGGGGTTATTAAGGTCGCTGAGCACGAATCTGACATCAGAATTGCAAAATTTAAAATATCGGATCCGAGATGGCGGTCAAAAAAGTAAGAAAGTTTTCAAACTAGTATAAAAATCCACTTATAGGGGTTATCAAGATCACTGAGCACGAATCTGTCATCAGAATTGCAAAATTCAAAATGGCGGATCCAAGATGGTGGCCAAAAAAATTAGAAATATTTTGAATTTGTATAAAAATCCACTTATAGGGGTTATGAAGGTCGCTGAGCACGAATCTGACGTCAGAATTGCAAAATTTAAAATGGCGGATCCAAGATGGCGGCCGAAAAAGTTATAAAGTTTTTTAATTTGTAAAAAATTTGCTTATAGAAGTTATTTAGGTCGCTGAGCACAAATCTGTCATTAAAATTGCAAAATTCAAAATGGCGGATCCGAGATAGCAGCCAAAAAAATTAAAAATTTTTTAAATTTGTATGAAAATCCGCCTATAGGGGTTATCAAGTTCGCTGAACACGAATCTGACATTAGAATTGCAAAATTTAAAATGGCGGATCCAAGATGGCAGCTAAAACAGTTATAAAGTTTTCAAATTTGTATAAAAATCCGCTTAGAGGGGTTATTGAGGTCGCTGAGCACGAATCTGACATCAGAATTGCAAAATTCAAAATGTCGGATCCAAGATGGCAGCCAAAAATTTAGAAAATTTTCAAATTTGTATAAAAATCAGCTTATAGGGGTTATCAAGGTCACTAAACACGAATCTGAAATTAGAATTGCAAAGTTCAAAATGGCAGATTCAATATGGTGGCAAAAAAATCAGAAAATTTTCAAATTTGTATAAAAATCGGGTTATAGATGTTATCGAGGTTGCTAAGCACGAATCCAACAGTAGAATCTTAAAATTTTGAGTCTAAGATCGAAGATGGCTACCAAAAAACTTGAAGTTAAGTAAATATTTTTAAGAAAAATTGTGCAGATGTTTTTTGGGGCGTGGAGTACGAATTATTTCTTAGAATTT
>JAPYYV010001715.1:0-23087 GCA_030522625.1 Copidosoma aretas
GGGTGAACAGTCCACCCAACTTGGGCGAGCCGGAGCACCAAGCAGTTGGGTGCACCGTTCACAGTAAAGTTGGGCAGACGGTCCACCCAACTTTTTTCCAGGGCACGCAAAAAACTACTCTTGAAAGTTTCAAAGATTCTCTCGGCATTCATCATGCTAAGAATGACCTTGCGCTATAGTGCTTAATAGGGTAATTTCTTACAAGAATAATTGAAAAGAAAGGTCTCCGAGAAAATAATAAACAGAAAGGACACAGTAGAAGACAGAATTATGGAAAACTGTATCAAGAATCAACAAATAATTTGGACGATTGATTTGACAAGCAAACCTTATAGCTTACAGACTAACACACATATTATTGAAGCGTAGGCAATATCATGAATATTTCAAATTCACAAGGCAGGAAAGTAGTAGAAGTAATTTAAAACTACAGAGTAACGTCTTTTTAAATGTAACATACAAGATCGAAGAAATTTGAATAGCTAAAAAAGTAGAAAAATCGGTAGAGAAGTACAAATTATGAATGAGAGATAGGCTGCTATAAGATCAAAAGGAAGACCAAGATACCTTATTTTTGTACGATACAATTTAATTAAATGCTAGAGGTAGTCATCAATCAATTATATGATGTTTTTGTAGGCTTAAGAACAGAATTTGATAACATTAATAGAGGAATATTCCAGGTAAAAAAAAAATTACAGAGAAATAAGTAAAAAATTACAAAAATGTTAAAAAAATCTAAAAATATTAAAAAAAAAAACATTTATCGGCTAGGGGCTAACAAATTTATTCAAAAGTAAAAAATTGATGATGCAAGGGTGCATAAAGCCTGATACTTTTAAGATTATTTATCTTAAAATTAGCGATAAGTAGATATAAAATAATACAGCAGATGTAACAGTAGGCTACTTCAAAATTAACTGTCTCTAATTATAATGACGTTATTTAAGGTGCCTAGAATATTGAAGACAGAAAACATATGCAGAAGGGCTTGGATAAATAAAGTACAAAAAATATGCTGGAAAAAAAAAAAAATGTTAATTTTTAGAAATAAAGAAGGGATAAAAACAGATCTGTTTGAATTAAAATTGGATGCATTGAAAGTTTGAAACTAGGACATTGACTAAGAAGTGTGTTTCTCAACAAAAAATTTTTCTGGCTCGGAAAGAAACGACAGGTTGGGAGCAAAGGACAGTTAAAGCAGTTTAAGGCATAAGCAAAAGATGTAAAGTAGAAAGTTTGGATTTACAATTATATTTCATGGATTAAATAATAAAACTATATTATACATACGTAGCGGAGAACTTTGTATGAAAGAAAAAAAAAATATGTAGGAAAAATTTGACGTGGATTGAAAATATGAAATAGCTTTTAATGCAAAGACACAAAAATATATATGAAATTTAAAGTTGTCATGGTAGGCATGGATTTGGGAGTGAAAAAGAGAAGAAAAAAAAAAGATTCAGATTTACAAATAACATGTTGAGTTTGAATGCGAAAACATCAGGATATATATGAGAGATAGAGGCGGGTAGGGTAAGCCTAGAAAAAGGCATAAGAAAACAGAAAAAAATGTACTTTTTGCAAATAATAAAAATAGACAAGATCGAGTGACCCTATTAATGCTTAACAGAAGAATTAACAGAGACTTGATCAATTAGTTATACAAAATAGGCAAAAAAGGAATAGTAGTACATTAAAAAGTAGAGGATGTGAAAACGATAACACTTATAAAAAGAACAACGAAGAAAAATAAACTTAAGAAAATGAAAGGTAATTTTCTAAAGTAAAGAAAGACTTTCGTTAATCAGGAATTACAGAAAAACTATATGGTAATTGACAACTCTCGGTAACTTTATCGTCCCTTAATTGTTAAAAAAAGGATGAAAAAAAGAAAAAAAAATAGAAAAAAGACAAACACATAAGTAAGTTTATTAGTTGTTTAGTGATAGACTGTAGTATCTGCAAGAAAAAAAAAGTTATGAAGCACATAATAATGTGTCGAGAGAAAAAAAAACAGCATATTTAATAATAATAATATCAGTCGGATATATAGAATTAAGATAATGCCGATATACGAAGGAGGGAGATGATTATTGTGAATGTATAATTTATTTATGCAGGTAAATAAGGCACTATAAAACAAAGAGCTATAGTTTAATGTTATATTATGCGTTATAAATTCTAACATTTCCTCTTATTGTTCCATAACTATTAAAAATCCATATTTCCTTAAACCAATGCTTATTTCATTTTTAATAGAATTAAGTGCGTAATGATTACACATTTTTTAACATGTACGAATTTCTGTTTTATTGACAATAGTACTTTTCGACACAAGTGTTATAAACTATTCTTCTTCTCGTGTGGACGCTTGCGCCCGAGCGAAGCGAGGGTGACAAGTTCGCACGAGGAGAAAATCAGTTTATAACACTAGTGCGAAACAATACTTTATGACACAATGTGTTATAAGTTCGATTTTGACACGCTTCTTTTTGCATAGCGTGTCCTAAAATCGCACTTAGAGCACGGCATGTCATAACATATTTTAACACATTTTGTCATAAAGTATTGTTTGGCACTAGTGTTAGAAACTGATTTTCTCCTCGTGCAAACTTGTCGCCCTCGCTTCGCTCGGGCGCAAGCATCTACACGAAAAGAAAAATAGTTTATAACACTTGAATCGAAAAGTACTATTGTCGATAAAACAGAAATTCGTACATGTTAAAAAATGTGTAATCAATTACACAGTAAATTCTAATAAAAATGAAATAAGCATTAGTTTAAGGGAATATGAATTTTTAATAGTTATAAAACAATAAGAGGAAATGTTGGAGTATATAAAAATCAGTATTTAAAGTAAAAAAAAAGAAAATAATTAAAAAAAAAAAATATTTAGTATAAATTTGACAATAATATCAAATGATAATTATATATCTAAAATCAATTATAATACATTCAAAAATATCCAAAAAAAGCTTACATCTGTATCTGTAAAAACAATGATTGCATGTGTATCAGTATTAATAATGAATACCAAATACAATCATTATCAGTATTGATGAGTAGCAACTTTATGATGAATCAGTGAAATTTTTTTATATATTGGCTTAGTTTGTTCAAATTTTAAGCGAATTCTTATGAGATCTCTTCGGTTATCTATGTGCGTACGCATATTATTAACACCACTGTACTTCAAAAATAAGTCTTACTGATCAATTTATACAATGCTCATAAACTCAATGAACTTTTATACATATAGAAATTAAAAGTATTATATTACAAATATTTAACACAAATTTTTGAGCAAAAGCTATTCGATACTTATAAGTATTAAGCTCAAAAGCTCACCACTTTAGTGACTTTTCAAGTTTTACGAGGCACCGTTCTATTTTTTTCTCCTTCATAGAAAAAACTACCTCTGGAATTTAAGCAATATCAGAAAGATTTGTTACTTTGAGAGACACACTTCTAATTTATATGCAAAGTAACGTTTTTTTGGTGCATACAAGTCCTTGTACTCTCAGAAAAATGATATTAAAAGTCCTTATCTAGAAATGATGTTGAACAATAAATATTTAACTTTTAAAATCCTTAACAAATTTACAGATCTCATCATTTCCAGCAATAATTGAAATGGCCGCAGCTTCGAACGGTAGCAAAATAGAATGCGTTCGTCAAGATCAAATTAAAGCTTGAATCAAATGCTTTTAATCAGTCTACTATCTCATACATGTATCTTGAAAACATTTTAGTAAAACTTTTACAAAAAAGTGGATTTTGCTGAGTATGAAGCCGATACAGATGAAAGAAGTAGTTTATATAAAGAAAGTGAATAAAATGAAAATATAAAATAAAATGCATCCTCGACATATTGGATTCCATTTGAACATTGATTTTCAATTTCTATATTAATATACTTGCTGGGAACCTTAATAACCATGATTTAAAGTCTATGACTATTTTGCAGTATTAAGGATATAAAACTTGTGTAAATACTGTATTAACACAAGATTTGTTTTAATCAAAGCAATATTACCTACTGCAAGGTTTCTATCTTACTTTACGAGGTAAAAGTGCCATTATACATTATCATTCTCTTTTATAGTCTTATTTATTATTGTTTAGGCATTACTCATCTCTAAAAAGTCAAAAAATAAATATTTTTTTTATTGTTATAGTTTTTGCTCGATGCATAACGTACAATAGCTCTTGTTGATATTATGTACCTCATTAGTATGTCGTAATCGGTAATAAAATATGTAGATATGTTAATACTACTCTCCTAACTGGATACTCATTAACTTTAGTTTCTTGTCAGTCATATTATCAATTAAATAAAAAACAATAAGTCCATATCTGCTTTCTATCGCGAGATTTACGATTTTGAAACAAAAAAGAGCAAAATCTCTCACTGTGCGCCGGTAGGGTGTGACCTTTGGGGGTAAAGTTTTCAGACGGCCGTAAAGTGAGCGGCAGGGCTCAAGTAGCGGCCGATAGCTGCTGTCTGTTACCGATGTGACTTAATAACAGAGCTGCAGCGGGAGAATGTGAATTTGGGAAAAATTTCAATTTCCATTATGGCGTGCCTTACCAACTGCGCCACAGCGGGAAGATTTAAATATTAAGAAATATTTGGGTGGTTCTTTACGTTGGTGCTGTAGAAAGGCAATGCGGGTCCTGTGGTTTTTCGATCTTCGGTCAGTTTATCATTTACAGTATGAATTGTGTCAGACATGCACCGGATTGTAATATCATGTGTATACGAATAAACATGCTAATACTGTATATGAGTTGAAAAATACTTTTTTTGTATGAGGCACTGAATGTAACGCATACGTCCCTTCTCAAACAGCTCAATACGCTTTCTGAAAAAAAAAGTTCATGCATGGTAATAATTCTCAAAACAATGGACTGGTATAAGAAGTGCGTAAAATATGTATTATACATGCGTAATTGTCAAAACACAGTGAAAAATACAAACATTACTAAATCGTAAAGCTGTCGCAAGTACAAATTATTATATCTTAACACAAACTTACATTAATTTTATTATTGAATTCTAACCTTATTGTAATAACACTACGATAGTTTTCATGCTTGTATAATAATACCTGTGCAAGAGATAGTAAATGCTATGCTTAGATTAACTAGTTTCAATACATAAATTATTTATTATACGCTTATATCTAAATTCTTACTCCTAGTAATTCGGTTCAAAAATGTTATAGCTATTCTATCATTAATAATAGTGTCTGATGAAAAAAGTATTAAAACCTATCCAAAGAATAATTGTTTCACATAAAAAGTGGAAAGTCAAAATAATAGTTGCCGCACACTCTTGAATTGATATCTTGTAGTTGTTGGACGTAAGTATTATAGTTTTTTCTGGGTCGATCGATATGATGTTAGATTGAGCGTGGTAATCCATAGCTGTCAAAGTACCCTCCGTAACCGTCTGCTCATAATATATATAGCTATCTAATGTATACCTTGTTTAGAACTTTTGTCTGTATTAACTACAAGGGTGCAGGGTCATGCCCAAGCGAAAGGTAGCTGATCCGCTGGGAATACGCTCATTCTTGCGGCAGGGATACTGCACAGAGCTCTGCCTAGCTAAAACAAATGTATTTATGAGTTTAATTCTACTAAAATATAACAATTTAAATCTATTTCCAAAATATTGTCGTATTCTGCGTCAAAACACATTTATAGCCGTCGTGAAAGTTGTCTCAAACCGCAATTTGATTGACCCTGTTGCTTTCTGTATTAAATTCCAATGGCCTTAAAAATGTCACGAGAGGTCGGGCGTCAGATCGAATGCACATCCACAATATCCCTTAGGATAATATTGTCCATGAACGTTATTTTCTCTGTTTATTAGTAGATACCGTTCCTGGAGAATAATGTATGATAAACATATGTTTCGCTCATGCGAGAGTCGGTTGTAGTGGTTTTCTCGTTACTTGTTCACCGTCGACGTATAACGACAAAAAATTTATAGAACAATTTGAAAATTAGAAAGATTTAATTTTTGATCTCCTTTAACTGCTTTTATATCCAAAAAACCTAAAATAATCATTTTCGGAAGTTGTCCCAGGAATAACATTTTCTAAACAATTACCACTGATACCACTATGCAGCGTAACAAGATTCAATTTTGACAAGCATAATTGGATATTTTATTGTAATGTTTTCTAGAGTTTTTGCGTGTGGAATCAATACAGAAGGGCTAACCTTTGCTCGACGAACAAGAAGTGGTGCCTCGTTGATACTGATGGAATAATTTTTTGTTGAACCATCTATAAGACAGAGTGCATCTTTTGCTCGTACTCACCGCAAACGAACTTCGACACCGTTCAGTAATAATTTGTCCTGATGAAATACATCGCAGTGTAAATGTTCCATCAAATCTAAATTCTTCATATCTTTTGAATATTCTTGCTGTTTAGCGAGTGCTGCATTTTTTGGATCTAGGTAATTCATCCATTTTGCTAGCCACATCGGTCGTCCAAAGAGTCGTTGATAAATGCGATGCTTTTGCCACCGGCCCGTACTTTAAAATCGTTTTAATATACGCTCTGTTGTATGCATTATTCGAAGGTTTCACTAGATCTTGATTCAAATATACGTCCACATGCTTAGATTTCGAGTGCAAAAAAGGTTTACCGGTGCAACCAGCGCATTCCTATCCTCGTCGTAAGGTGTCAATTTTACATTTACTCTCAGTAACGTATAATTAAGATGTAACCTTCGTTTTCAGAACTTTTAACGAAGTCTATAAGACTCTTGTCACTTAACGATTAAACATATTTGTAATGCACCTTTCAAGTAGCTTCTAATGCTGCCTGCGGCGGAGGAACAGATGATAGATACTTAGACTTATTTATAAGATTTTTAAACGCCCCTCTGAACGGCCTACTATCTTTATCTTCGTCATCGATTTGATTTATTCCAGCACGTAAAGCTTCTTTTTCTATACCGTGGGCTCCTTTCAATAAATACAGCATAGCACTCCGAAACAACCCAGTAAAAAAGAAATCTAATCCGTGGCCGATTAGTCCCAGCCAACACATGCTTTTCTCCTCTTTCACCACCGTACTGAGGATGGTATCCGTCATGTAAAGGCTCATTTGAAAGGATACTTCTCGAAAATGTCACACCACTCTCGGTGTCCCAATTATAAATGCTATTGGTTTGCCAAATTTATCTCTTATATCTATGTCGATTATAAAAAATTTGTTATTAAGTAGGAGTATGTAAGTGGGTGGAGTATACCTCTTGATAATAGTGCTGCCAAAATAAGCTTCCTTAGCGTTCAAATTTGCGATTTCTAATAGACAAGCAAACGTGTCACTAATAATACTTGACTTACATATATTAGGATTAATGAAAAGTGGATTAGAGACCACTATCGACAGACCTGCTGGTTGTTTACCATGAAACCATAACAAGTAATCGTCACTTTTTTCGACATGTTTACGCGGAATTTCTACAATATCATTGTCCAATCCCAGAATACGTTCTATTTCATCTGTTGTGATAGGAGATATTCCACATGTACATCCAGGTCCTGTGATTGGAAAGCCTATATGTGCGAATTTGCCGTGCAGATCATAAATTAGCTGCTGAAAGGTCTTCACTTTATGGTAATATTTCTTCTTTTTGTTAAAAACTTCCCAAAAACTACTTAAAGTGACGTAGGATCATGTTGAATACATCACTCTTCTGCATCAGGCTCGCTTACCTCTGCGTACTTATGACTTCTTAGTAAAATAAAGCATGGCACGTGGGTCTTAGAAATTCTTACCTCCCACTTTCCATGGCACTCGATTTCTCTAGGCAACTGCGGAGAAATATTTTTGTTGTGTTACTCGGATATAAAATACTGCTCTTTCCGGAAAAGTTATCTTAAACGCGCTATGGAATATTTTTGCTTAAGCCCTTTGCAGCTACCCAAGAGCTAAATTTCTAGGGATATCCGACCTAACTAACAAAATATTGTCTGTTTCTCCGTTTTCCTTTATTTCTTATCATCTTGTCAATTTGATGCACCTACTAATACACTAGTTCTTCATAAATACGTATAAGTTTTTGAGTACAAAAAATCTGTCGATCTTTATATCTTTCAAATCACTTGACTCGTACATAAATATAGCATGTCTTTTTGATACACAAATAATTCTGAATATTTCTTCGCTCAAAATTTTTACAGCGCTTTTTTAAACACTTTCTATTCACAACTCATACAAACGGAGTCTCTTACTTTGTATTTATTTTTACTCTTACGGTGTATTGAAAGAGACTGTCTTGATTTAGTACTGTCGAGGTGATAGTTTACTTGTAGAGTAAGAAGTATTGTTGTAACAATTTACTAAATCTTGCAATACACCAATGCAGCAGTGCGTATTTTTATACGTAAAATTCTTGTTCATTCGTTCTTTAAAAGTTTGAGTGACACGCTCTATCACGGCAGCTTAATCACTAGGACATCTAGCAACTCAAAATCTATTACCATTATCGTTCAAATATTGTTAACTTTCGCTCCCCAAAAACTCAATCCCGCGGTCTGTTTGTAACATGGACCCAAAACGAGACTGATTATTGTCGAATAATTTTTTTTTTAACCTGCAGTTACATTGCGACAAGTTTTATCTATTAATGGTTGTACATATACATATTTACTCAGTACATCTATTGCGATTAAAAGAAAAGTCACTTCATCGTTGGAGTTTTTTAATGACATCAATTGAATCAGAGCACCCTCTAACAACTCATCTCTAGCCTTAACATCGTAAAATAACCATTGAAACTTTCGTCGAATAATTTTGTGTAAACTGTAACTGTCATGTCTTGACAACCACTCGTAAATTTTATCTTGTGATATTTCATTTTTATCCACTCATATTAAATCACGCGCACCAGAAAATGCTGCTTCATCGCGTGAGTCGGAATATGGTTTTTCTAATACATCCATTACCTCTCATATTGTATCTAGTTTATACCACTACTTAAAGTTGGCATACAGGACAGTAGTATACTATCTTTGCCATCAAGTCCGTTACGTTGAACAGTTTTTTTAATGGCTGATAACAAATATTTGTTCTCAAATGTGTCATCGTCGTCCATTGATTTTGAATTGCCACGTTCATCCAATAAGCTTGAACTGTCTTTGATTTTCAATAGGTCGTTGTTTCCTACGAGGTCACGGGGAGTGTTGAGCTCTAGAAGCACTCTAGTGAATATTTTTTTCTTTACAGATTTTACATTTTTCATTTGTCTTGCTGCAACATTAATCAAATCAATAATATTTGACCCAACGATTTTTTGACCTTTACAAACCACAGTACCCGTAGCATACCAATTAAAATAAGATTTTTTTCCTTTATATTATTTCCAAAGCCACATAAATTTTTGTTGATACACCTTAGAAACAGTGCTGACTATCGTTTCATCACTCATACCATAATTCTGTGTAGGCGTACCATCTTTCACCTTCTTTTGCGACAATTCTACAGTCTCATGCTTTTCATCGATAAAGTATAAATATCTGTATAATTCTCTTTTATATCGATGTCATTTATCGCATTCGTTACCGTAACAATTAAAGTCTAGAATTTTTTTCATTGCGTTATCCAGCTAAATTATATTACCTCCGACATTTTGTGTAGTTTGCAAAACAAGTTATGTAAAAAAATTGTTTTCAGCAATGACGCCTTCGTTAAGTCCGCCGGAAGCATTTTTTCTCTTGATTCTTTTGAGCTGATCTTTAGAGAGGAGAATCCTCTTCTTCGCACTCTTCATTTTGTGTATTACTATATTTTTCATATTATTTCATTTAAAATAGGCTCTACTATACGGTGAGATATCATGGCCTTTTTGAACTATAATTTTTTTCTTTTTTTTTTTTTTACAAATTTTTACATTTATTTTTAACAATTACTTGTCTTAAAACACTTTTAAAGTTTATTTAATTTTTTCTTCTGACTATTTTCCAGATAAACAACACCTTTAAGTACGTTCAAAACACTTTCATAAAAACATTCGATTAAGTTATAGATAGCATTCTTCAACAATGCAGCTTCCTGTTCTTTATTAGATGAGCTAGGGCTTCTCAAATCACAATGTATTTTTTTTAAAGGAGCTTCTTTGGTCTATTGACGGGCTGGATTAGGCCGCCAGCTTTGCCATGTAGATGGTTTTATAGCTCAAAGGAAACTAATAGATACACGTCCTGGCTTTTTTTTTGTAAATCTATTAAGGGTGTATAAATATACTAGTTGCATATTTAGGCAGGTAAACGTATTAATACTTGTCGTCAGGAAATATACATGTTAGAAATCATAATACGTCCAAAGAATCTTACTTTCAATCCGCGAAAAGATAACCGTGCCCTTTTGCGGTTGCATCTGATTATGCCTGTTGATAGTACATGGAATTTTCGGGGAATAACTGTCGAACCAAATGTTCTATTTAAGTCTGATCGCGCGGGTTATTGAATAGGACGATGGATGAAGCGTCGCGAATGAGTCAACTTGTGAAAATTGTTTTGCGTCATGAACATTACGCTAATAATTTTGTGATGACATACCTTTGTAAGTAGATCGACGACAACGTCATTCGAAGACTTGCTCACCAAATCATTGACGTATTTAAGTTTTTCGAGATAAGTATCGTACGAACGATTCATAGGTCTCACCAAATCCTCACAAAAATTAATTTGTTGTCCGTTCTTCAAAAAATATTTACTTTTGTAGCCATCTTGCCACTTGACCTAATAAACTCAAATTCGACTAAACGTTACGTTAGACTTTTGATGCAAAAACTTAAAGATCTTTTTGAAAAGAACGGTTTTTTCACAGCCTGTTGGGTCGCATATCATACTTTTCCACGGATGTTGCCAGCAAGTATCCATTGTGACAGCGATTTTATACTAATCTTATTTTGCAAAGCGTGTACATTGCACACACTACAGCATGGCTAGCAGTTATATATACACAGGCATATACAGCGTATAATTTGTTTTGATGTGAAAGAGCCAGGCGAAGTGAGTCTCCGTGTTCAACAAGCGCTTATTTCTCCTTTTCTTAACGATTTTCTATAGTCAGCAATAATGTATACTACCTACCCTGATACGCTTCCAAAGCCATCCAGGTAAACAAAAATCACTAAAGGGGCACTCGGATTTGAACCGATGATCCCTTGATCTGCAGTCAAATGCTCTTCCGCTGAGCTATACCCCTAACTATAGAATTTGCTATGGTAACTATTCAAAACATGAATAAAAATTGTTATTGATATAGTTATATATCTTAGACGATGAATTGTTTTGATGTGTTGCGGACAGCCGGTCTGAGTCTGCGAGCGTAGATATGCTCTCTCCCCACTTTCAAGTATTCCCTTGGTTATCTTGAAGAAGAATAGCCGGTATGAACAGGAAAAGCCTTACCTGGTCTGTATCATTTAGTATATGCGAAATACTTACAGAACTACTATCAATACTTACAAGTTGTAACTCTACCAAAGTTTCGAAAGATCCAAACCCTTAATAGCCTAATTGGTTAACAGTCTTATAGGTATGAAATCATTACTTTATCTTGAGCTATCGAGGGTTCGCAATTAAATTTTTTTAAAATTATTTTTCCAAGTATGTAATGATGTATAATAATATGTATAATTTAGTCGAAAGTATTAAAAATTTCCGGATAGGAGATACAAATAGAAAACAAAATATCAGTTTACAACATTTATTTGTAAAAAACATGGTGTTGAAAAATTCATGTTAAAATATATTAGTTTTCCTTATCAGAGACACCATCTAAGACTTCAGGACCACTCATGCAAGCTGGGTGCAGCATCTTGCGTTCAAGGTATCCGATGAATTATAATATGCATTACTGTCCTGCAATGATGTTTTTGCGGATAATATCTTGGTGAACCATTCTTTTAATACATGCGCTTTATGCAACGACTTGAATCTGGTGCTCTATTCTTATATCTCTATGGACATTTGACTGCGGTGGTTGGCACGTAGGGCGCGAAGATGGCAGAGCCCCCTAGTCATTTAAAAATACTCTCATATTATTTTTGATATCTTTACGATATAAATACCAAAATCATAGATCATTGAGACGTGCCGTTTATAGGTATCCCAATTTTTTGATGATTTGCTATGCTTTAAGAATATCTATGAAGTGATCAAGTTGTTCCAAACTTCTTGAGCTTTATCGGAATTTAATAATATTTTTTGTGACATCTATTAATTAAGGATTAGCTATTTAGATATTTTAATTGCGATGAGCACAGGAAAACAATAATTTGCAGGGAAAATATTGATTACTTAGAAGTTCATATGGATTAAAAAGGACTGCACGAGAACAACTATAGCTTAAATATAAGCTACATCAATCCAAACAAATCTATTTTTGCATCGTAAGTGGAATAAGATTTTTGATAATTTACTAGAATGTAATGAAAATAGAACTGTAAAATTTTTCGCGTTTACCGTGAATATCATGAAATACATTTCAAATTATTGTTAGTTTATTCGTCGAGTTAATTATAGATAACATTTTTGAGATAATTTAAAGTGGTTTTTGTGTGAATTTCTGTAGATAATAATGGATGATAAAAATATTAGTTATAATAGTACAAGTGTACAAATAATGTTTATGACAGTTGCACGTTATGTACACAATTAGTTGATCATGTACCTCATACGTTTGTAGAATGGCGGATAAGCTCTTGTCCCGTAACCTCAAGGGCGTTGGTTCGATTATCGGCGGAAGCTGTTTTTTTTTTTTCAAATTCGATGGGAAAATCTGTACCGCTGCCGTCACCGCAGCCGAAATTTTTATTGTGGTCCTCATATCGGGAAGAGGACAGTATACCATAAGAAGCTTTGCTTAAAATATGATTTTTATTGATAGTAGTTATGGTAGACGCGCTCCGAGCACTCTAATTATGTTGATTCGTACTTCGATCTCTATTGATCAAAATTTTTCTATTTGTTTCATATTTTTCTAATCATATATATGTTAACTCACCAAAATAATTTTCTTAAGCTTTATATCATGCCAAAAGTAGAGAATTTCATTATGCGGTTCTTTCATACTCGGTTTTTTTTTAGAAAAAAGGATTTAGTAAACATTGTATGTTAAATATTTATTTGATTCAAATTTCTTTTAATTCGAATACGATAACTAATACTTTAAGCTTTTAGATTTAAAAATTCATATTTATACTTGACGATGACAATTAAATTCAAGAGTTGAAACAAAGCAAATCTTACTTTAGATAATTTTTACAATATTGACAACTTTCTCATTTCATTCTCTACTACAATCAAACAAATTTGTTATACAAAATAACCAACTTAAGTAAGCCACTCGATCTATTAGAAAAAAAAATCAAATAATAAATGATTTTTGTTTTAAAGCCCCAAAATTTAAAATTATATCCACTATTAAACTATTTTTTGAAATCTTATTTTCAATTTCACCCGCTCGTTACAAGTCTCGACCAATCACAGAACGATTAAAAAGGCTTTAGTCACGTGATACTTCATCTTTTAAGATAGGATTGTAATCTATCATTATAATGCACGAGTATTAAACTATACAATTTTAGAAAATCTATTAGTTGTCTATTTATGAAAATGAGTGTATTTACATGAAAAATAGGAATATTATAAAAATAATTTTCAATTATTTGTTAAGTCGTGTCAGCAGTAATATTGTGCCAAGAACGGGAGAAAAAATTAAAAAATTTGTAAGTTACGCGTCAAGGCTGGAAAAGCAAAGAAAGTCTTGGATCGTTCAAGTATTGCTGTCTGAAGCCTAGCCCAGAATGATGAAAATATAATCTAAGGCTACTTTCCTCTCGCCGTGGGTTGTGAACGATTTATTGTGTCCTTCCAGCCAGAAAGAGAATGCGCAGTGGCCAGAAACTTTTACTTTTGGGCCGCTGAGACGATAAAAGTTTCTTCTCATACCATTGTATGTGTCAGTAGTGATATTTTGAGACATGCCTTTATTCATGTTTATTTAAAAAGACTGTAATTAGCAGAGAGGCTTAAACTTCTTTTTCTATTGGTAAATATAGTTTTGGGGCTATTATGGCTGAAAAGATGTATTGGCTTGGAAATTAGCGGCAGGCACTTAAACGTTCTGGTCGTCATTCTGCGTTTGCTTCTTAAAGGTGCGAGTAGTCGATCGTTGAAGATTCAAAAAGATAGTGGGGATAAGTGGTTAGCATACGAAAGAGACTACTGGCTCGATGATACTGGAGTTTTTGAATGAACAAGTGACCTAAACTATTTGCTACGGCTTTCTATGTATATGACTATATTTTATAGATTTAGATCAAACAATGATTGATTATTTCAATCTCTCCTCAAAAGAGCATTGATAAAATAAAATGAGGCTTTATGCCCAAAAGGGTTTGTGCGTTAAGTCTGCAGGAGGGCAAAGCCTATCAAGTATATATATGTATACAGGTTAATCTATTGTTATACCTCCATCGAATAAACACGAGCTATACAGTAAAAAATTTTTTCCAGACATTAACGAGTGCCTAAATATTGGAATATGCTCGCAATATTGTGCAAATAAGAAAGGAACCTATAATTGTAGTTGTGCAAAAGGTTATTTAATAGACCCACGAAATAAGACACGATGCAAAGCTGCTGAAGGACACGCCAGCCTATTATTTGCCAGACGATATGATATACGCAAAATTGCTTTAGATCGAAAGGAGATTACATCGATTATCAATGATACAAAAATGGCTACTGCTCTTGACTTCGTCTTTCGAACTGGGATGATATTTTGGAGTGATATCGGCGACAAAAGAATTTACAAGTATGTTATTTTTTTAAATTTATTATAAATTAGACAACTTGATAAGACTAAGTTAAAAATACTACCAAACAATGTGATATGCAAAAAATTTTATAGATTTTTACCATATGCGCAAAATAAAAAAAATTCCCACCAGAAAAGCGACGTTTTTCTTTCGGAGGGTCCAGTATTGTAATTTCCCGCTTAGTTGCGCCAAGTAATGAAGGGCGCAAAGTACGACCCATAGAGATATAAGCCATAGAGGGTACTAGGGTTCCAGTCTTACAATATCGGCTGCAAAAGAGATGGATGCTCGGTAATTCTCTCTATCTTTTTCTAGTCAGCAGTGTAAATGGCTATTAAACTATGCCAGGCTGACGAGAGCAAATCGCAGCTCAGCAAGACAGAGACAGAGCAAAATATCTAGCATCCATCACTTACGTTGCGCTTATCGCTTCCACTAACAGGCATTCGTACCCCTTGTTCCCTCTATGGCTTATATCTCTATGGTGCGACCGGACGGCGCAAAAACTTTGGGTTCATGGTAAAATGTAGTTGTTTTAGTTATAAGTGTGCATCTCTCTGGGGAAATTCCTGAGCCTGAAGGCGCACAGTGGACTATTTTAAAATTTTTTTTTTTAAACCTTATATCTTAAGAACGAAAAAAAAAAGACCGATTAATTTTTTTTTAAATGAAAGCTTATCAAATTGTGAAACAAGAACAATTATTAAGAACAGCTATACAGTCGATCCTCACCATCAAAATCTAGACTGTGTTAGCGTTTTGTTTCTAATTTTGTATTATATTTTGATATTCGAGCTTTTGAACTAATGAAATGTCCATGAACTTAGGATCCAAACAAGAAAGACATAAGTATGAGACGTTGCGATGCAAGTTTTTGAAAATGGTGCATTCAATATGGCGCCCGGTGCCCATTTTGAAATTAATCTTCAAAACCTAGCATTTTCAAAAAAAAATAATAAGATTGACATATAGATTTTTTATCGATTTAAGCCTATTCATTTCGAAATAATGAATAAATATCTAGAAAACCCCTATACAAGTTGATTCTAACCTCAAAATCATGGTTATGGTACATTTTTCTTTTTTCTCAATTTTTTTATTATATTTTGATAAACAAGCTTTTAAACTTATGCAATCCCCATGGGCTTAGAACTTACACGAAAAAGTTATATGTACAAGATGTCCGAAGGATGATTTTTCAGAATGGTGGATTCAAGAATGCGTCCGGTGCCCTGTTTCAGATCCATCTCAAAAACCTTGAATCTTTAAAACTAAGTAAAATTGACCAATGGATTTTTTTTAAATACAAGCCTATTCAAGTCAAAATGAACCATTATTATCTAGAAAACACTTATACAGTAGATCCTAACCTCAAAAGCTAGGTTATGTTACCGTTCTTTTCAATTTTTTTATTATGTTCTTAAATACCAGCTTTTGAACTAATGACATATTCATGACATTAGAACTTGGACAAAAGAGACATAAGTACAAGATTTTCCGATGTTTATATTCCAAAATATTGGATTCAATATAGCGCCCGGTGTTCTGTTTAAGATCTATCTTTAAATCTAGCATTTTGATTATTAAATACAATATAGTCATGGATTCTTTTAATATTTAGGCCAGTTCAATTGGGAATGAAGAAAAATTATATGAGAACGCAACTTAATGGGGTCCTATCTCAAGAGAATGAATTTTTACAACAGAGCAACCATTAAGACTTTTTAACACCACACTCAGTACTACCAGAATCCAAAGATTCAGGTAGTTTAACCGAGAGCCATTTTTTGCAAGGATCTTGCAGTATCCCTTGGTGCAGAAATCTATTTACAAATTATTTATGAATAAGCAAGCACGATATGTCATTGGGCAACATGTTCTTTACTATGTATGGTTTATTCAATAGTTAAAAAGCGTGCCGGGTCATTTGGATACAGGTTATTTGTTATGGATAAACTGGTTATTAACGGATAAGTGTGCTGAATGATTTCGTTGTAGGTTATTTATGGACATGGTCATGATCAAGTTAATATATATTGAATTGAAACGTGAACGTTGAAAAAAATGGTAACATAATCTAGATTTTGAGGTTAGAAACAACTGCATAGACGTTTTCTCTATAATTCTTCTTCATTCCCTATGAAATAGGCCTAAATATAAAAAAATCCATGCCTCTATCTTGTTCAACAGAGAAGATGCTAGGTTTTGAAGATATATCTTAAATGGGGCTCCGGGCGTGCCATTTTAAGTACACCGATTTAAAATATCTGCATTGAAACATCATGTACTTATGTCTCTCTTATTCAAGCTCTAAATTAGTGGAGACCTTGTTATTTTAAAAGCTCGTACATTAAAACATAATACGAAAATTAGAAAGAAAAAAGTAACATAACTTACATTTTGTGGTTAAGATCTACTGTGTTGGGATTTTCTAGATAATTATCCTTTATTACCAATTAAATAAGCTTGACATAAAAAAACATCTACCAGTCAATCTTGTTTATTTTTTTGAATGCTCGGTTTTGAAGATTAATTTAAAACAGGGCACCAGGCGCCATATTGGATCCACGATTCTGAAAAATTATCCTTTGGACATCTTGTACATATAACTTTTTCGTATAAGTTCTAAGCCCATGGGGATTTATTGAGTTTAAAAGCTTGTTTATCAAAATATAATACAAAAATTAAAAAGAAAAGAAAAAGGTACCATAACCTTGATTTTAACGTTTAAATCAACTGTATAGGGGTCTTCTAGATATGTATTAATTATTTCAAATTAAATAGGCTTGAATGAATAAAAAAATCTATTCGTCAATCTTATTTATTTCTTAGAGTGCTAGGTATTAAAGATTAATTTCAAATAGGGAGCCGGGTGCCATATTGGATGCACCATTTTCAAAAACATGCATTGGAACATCTCATACTTAATTCTTTTTTGTTTGGATCCTAAATTCATGGACAGTTCATTAGTTCAAAAGCTTGTATATCAAAATATGATACAAAATTATAAGAAAAACGCTAACATAACCTAGATTTTGAGGTTAGGATCGACTGTATAGGTGTTCTTAATAATTTTCCTTGTTTTACAATTTATTGAGCTTTCATTTAAAAAAAAATTATCGGTCTATCTTTTTCGTTCTTGAGATATTAGGATTTGAAACAAAAGTTTTAAAATAGTCCACTATGAGGCGCTTCGGAAGCAACACCGGAGGGAGCGTTGGGAGCACTCTGGACGGACACACATTAGTTACGATAGCTGCTATCTTTTACCGAGGGCACACCAAGCATTAAAAAAAGCTTGAGGTAAAAAAAATATAATATCCATTAAATCTACTATTTGTTTTGCCGAAACGGTTAGTAACGGTTAGTATAAAAAAATCTGTAGTAAGGATGCCCTAGAGTCCCATACTTTTGAATATTAACTTTGAATATCCACATAATAGACCTTATTAGCAGATGCATAGTTAAAATTCATTTTTGAAACTATAGGACTTATAAGGTTGTATAATCACACTACATATAATACAGTATCCTAACCATAATTGGATTAGCCAACATCTGCTTTCAATGGTCAAAGCAGATATTTGATAATTAATATAAATCGATATAGTTAAGGTGAAATAATAACCGACTTAAGAAATTCAATGTATAGTAGTTTGTAGGCTAGGCCGGTTTTGGACCATTTAAAAAGCGAGGAAGAGGGTGGGGGGTTAGCAGTGGACCACTATTTTAGCAAACCAGGCTGATACCTAGTTATTAATCACTTTTTCTGTATTTCTCTCTTTTTGTCCCTCTCTCTCTTTCTTACTCGCTGTCTTTCTCCCTCTCCCTTTATCTCTTCATTATTTCTGTGCAAATTTACTGGTATGTTCTTAGAGAAGTCATAGGTAAACCTTCATGGGTTTACTGAAATAAACGTTGGTTTAACAATCATGGTAAAGTAAAATTTTTTGAACCGTAACATGATAATAGTTACCTCAGTTTTTTAGTGTTTGAGAACGGAGCGAGATCATTACACTTCTATTTATCTTTGAATTTCCTTGTATTCCTATACTTGCCAGATTAATCTGCCAAGTATAGATTTAGGCTAGTAGCAAAATCATTCTTGTTACATCATTTTTTCATAAGCATGTGAGGTGCAGTACACATACGTGCATTCAGGATAAAAATTTATTGTGATGGTCATGAATGACTTAAATAGTTTCACTTTACCACACATTTTAAATTATTGATTTTCATCAAGTCAGCACTAAAAAAACTCAGTTCATGAATTATGTTTGTTAATTTAAAAAAAATTCAAAAGTAACATGTGACGCTAAATAATTGACTCTCTATGTGCAAGAATGCAAGTGCAAGTACATACTCAGGGATATCGCAGATATTTAAGTACAAGAATTGATAAAGTCACTAACGACGTAGTGGTCAATTTTCACACTGATTTTTTTCAAATATTCATGATCATTTAAAATCCCATGAGATAATTTTAAGATTTAAAGAAGCAAGAGGCAGGATGTGTAATATGTATTTTGTGTATGGTTTCATCAGGTTTTATCGATCTGGTAATTTCAAAATGTAGAATAGGTTTTTTTTGTGATGCTAATCTTGGTTTGAAAGGGCAGTTCATGATCATACAATAGGTGTACATATTCTGTTACAAAAAATTTTTTACGCACAATTGCATTATTTTTTATTTTCAATCAAATGTTGTTTTACTGTCTTTACTACCTTCATAAAGATTTTGATGATATTCGACATGCTTTTATACTTTTTATTAAGAATCTTCTTTTCTGCACTGTTTGCGTAGTATTTTTATTTTTAAATACACAACCTTGCATATGATCGGTGGTGATGACAAGACAGGTACTGGAGACTATAAATTTCATTTTGTCACTAAAAATAATTATTAAAATTAGGTAAAGTAGAGTTATCTGATTTATAATAGAAAATCAGTGCAGTAAAGTTTTTGGCATTACTGTTGATCGCAGCCAATGTACAAAACCTATTGCGTATGATAAAGTTTGTAATGATGATAAAACTTGCCTTACGTTATAATGCTCGCTAAATACAGCTGCACACAAGTAATTCTATAATAATAAAAATAGTTGTTTTTCATAGTTGGATTCCTCAATCTCCCCGGGCTTCAAAACTGATCTAAATTACACATATTTCCCTGACAGTCAACTCGGTCAGTCTACCCGTTTGTCTATTATCTTTAATAAACAAATTTTGAAATTTTGAGTTTCGAAAGGAACTTTTTTTTAAATGTTATGTTTTTATCCCAAAAAGTCACACTTTTATACAGGGATACAATATTTTCGTTCTAATATAAGTGGATAATTTAAATATATATATTGGAAGTTATATATAACTTCTTACATCCATAGTAACCTTACACTGCGTTATTTAGCGATATTTCTATTATATGCTCTGTTCAGATTACGAGTGTAGGATCCGGCAATGTTTCTTATAAACACGTATTTATGATAAGTAAATTACCATCTAATATATCCATAATAATTACTATCTATTACTTCTTCATAGTATACTTATTATTATTACAGATCATTGTTACTCTGCTGATCATACTTCTATAATCATAAAAAACTCTGAAGCACAGTCGATTCGTCGAGGTCTTTACAAAATTCAAGAACCCATATCATTTGACTGAAATCGTGAAATTTATAGAACATGGACACATTATATTTGTTTAACAATGTGACATTCTATATGCTGTTTAGCCCATCTTATCTTTGAAACTAGATAAGATTCTAGGAAAATTAATATGTTAATTTGAACTAGAAATGGAAGTCGATGACAGAATAAAATATGGCAATTCAGATGATAGGATAGAATGTGAGCAAATAGAAAAAGACACTAATGATTGTAACCAAAGAATGTCAGAGTATAATGATTCAAACAGAAAGGACAAAAAACTGTAGAATTATGTCTTGAACTTAGGATAAATAATAAAGAATGGATGTATGAGAGAATAGTATGACGTTTCAATAACTTATGTTAGCAAAAAGGAGCGTTTAGTTCTAATTTTGCATTAGAGGTAGAGGTGGAGATCTTGACACGGGAATTTCACAAGGGGTTGGAGGACTCTTGTAAATTGGAAAATCCAGAGAAACTGGAACATTATCAATAACTCTAACATTTGTAAATGTGATACATAAATTAAAAAAAACATTCACCGATAAATATCATAAAAAAGAAAATTTATCAGGTGATTTACAAGAGAAATGGCGTAGAATAAATATAAGACTGTAAAAAGCACAGAATAAAATGGTTTTAAATTATAGGTTGTAAGATCTGTAATAAAAGAAGATAAATTTGAGCAGATATTGCTATGTAAGGAGGAAGTAAAAAAGTAAAAAATAATATAATTGGATAAGTCGGAAATGTAGGATGAAAGTATAACGGAGAGATATGCAAATGAAAGCTAATGAAATATTAAAATCGAGCCGGTATATGATGTATAAAAAGGAATAAGATCTCTCATAATATAGGTAAATCAGGGACCGCAAAGCAAAGCCAAAAACGTGGAATAGTAATCTATGTATTATAAATTAAAATATAATGTCCATGTAAAAAGTAGTTCTAACACGTTTCTATGTTTATATGTAAAAAAATATGGTGTTAAACTATGTTGTAGTAGTTTTGTATTAAATACTATTAAAAAAATGAGAATACTATTAGTGCTCATTAAATCAATTACAAAAGAAGCGTTTAATTGATTCTGTAATACTAATCAATCTATAATTATTGAATAAACATTTGTACATATATATATATATATATATATACATGTATATACACTAGTAGGGCTTTACTCCCCTGCGCACTCCACACGCCTACCTCCCCGTATTTGATGAGTCTCAAAAAAGTTTTCTGTGTTGATATAAACTTTGTCATTTAATACAAATTTTCTAGTTCTTTTTGAATGTTACCCGTATACTAAGGTGGATGTGAATATTTTTCTGCACTTGCCCTGTATAGAAACATGGCAAATTTTTTTTTCTTTATTAATAAGATATGGCGATAAGCCTGCGCAGCAACAGGGCTTATGCCATGTAATTAAGACTGGGAGCACTGAGAGCGAGGCAAACGCTGATTGGCTGGCGAAACAAGAGCATAATTTAAGGATGCCTAATTTGGTTGCATTAGCAGAAATTTATAAATAATGTTTTGTTAACGCTTATCTTTAGATAACATAAAAAAAATTATTTGTTGATGATTGAAGCAAGATGAAATATTAGTTTTAAAATCGTAAATGTATAACAGTTCTTATGTGAATAGATAATATCTGGTACAAAGAAATATCTCGCAACCCAAAATAAATATATAAATACTTATTAAGGGAACTCCAGTTAGCAGTAAATATCCACCCATAATAAATGATGTTACTTGCTATAACTTTTGTCTTCTGCTGTGCATATTAGTATTTATTTATACACGATGTATGCATGATGTGAGCACAATTATCTATAGTTATAGGTGTATGTTAAACTAATGTTTAATACTATGACTTGATCAATATTCTACGAAACATCTCAAATTTTTTCACAAATACCTACATTTTTAAAGGTAGCTTCTGAAAGCTGAGGATTTTTCCTTTCAAACAGCTCTGGTCTTATGGCTAAATCGTTAATTTATGATTAAAATGTCAAAACCCGTAAGAGGTCATCAGGAGTGAACTAAAAGTTAAAAACATTTTTGATAGTTATTGTTTCGTCAGGTCATTGTCATATTTTGTAAAAAATTCTTAAAATTTGTATATCAACATAAAAGTGCGTATATTAGAAAACATCAGAAATAACTGGAATGACTATGAAAATTTGATTGTTGGTAGTCAGTATTATAAAGAAAGTGATTTCGAATTGAATTTGTTATTTAGTAGTTAGGCCATTATGATAAAATTGATTTAAAGAACTATGATGTTGATAAATTCATTTAAAACTTACGATAAACTTTCATACAGTTTTAAAAGAAAGCATGTAGATAGGTGTAATTTTTAAGTTTTACGTAAATAATTAAAACAAGACAAATATTTATATCGGTCTTACAGTCACATTAATAAATAAACATTGATATTATTTTTGATTTGACGTATGTGTGTGTGTAATTTCCAAAATAACACCCACACATGTATACGCGCTGCTCCATACCAAGCAAGTTCAACGCTTGTTGAAATTCGTACTTGGCGGCTTCACTTTAGAAGC
>JAPYYV010001716.1:0-23083 GCA_030522625.1 Copidosoma aretas
GTAGTAGTAGTAGTAGTAGTAGTAGTAGTAGTAGTAGTAGTAGTAGTAGTAGTAGCAGTAGTAGTAGTAGTAGTAGTATTAGTAGTAGTAGTAGTAGTAGTAGTAGTAGTAGTAGTAGTAGTAGTAGTAGTAGTGGTAGTAGTAGTAGTAGTTATTCAATAACCTTCTTACACAGATCTATCTCCGACTTTAAATTTAGACTTCAAATACTCTGTTGATGTAAAAGGAAGATTTTTTTTTTCGTCGCAATTTGGGAGTCTAATTCACTGTCACATTTTAGTTTAGACATTTTGTAACTTTAAAAACGAATTTAACGAAGTAAAAGTAAACGAAGAAAAAAATACCAATGTCCCAAATTTTTGGTTGTAAAAAATTTTGAATAAAAAACAATCAACTAACGATACTGTTGAAATAAAATCATTTTATATTTCTAACTATATCATTATTCGATATTTCGACGATATTTAAAATCTTTCAATACGTTGTGATTTTAAATATACTAAAATTAAAGAATTGGTAAATGAAAATAAGAATTGATTGCTAAAAATTTATGTAATTAATTCTGATCAATATACATCAATTAAATATATAAATTGTAAGTAACAAATAATTTAATTCGTTTTTTTTTCATACTTCGTAAATGTGTATATGCAATTACCCGGGTTGGCGCGTGGAGCACGCAGGGGGCGGAGCCCCACTAGTATACATATATACATATATAATTTATAATTTATACTTATTTTTATCATAATTTATAAGTAGAGATACATATATTTATACTTAATTTGTATACATGGGTCATTCTTTATCAACGTAAGATCCCCCTCTGTCCGAAATTCTATTGTGTCTAAACAATTGATTTTGGGTTTAAAATTTAGGTGTTACCCTCTAGTTTTATTTGCCGAGTGGCGCCTATCGGTTTCTGATTCTATACAACCAATGTGGCGCCCACAATCTGGAAACCGCTAAAAAATCACTCTCTCTCTACAGAATACCAACCTCTACCTAAAATTCTCTTGTGTCTAAAAAATTTATTTTGGCTAAAAATCAAGATTTTTTTCCTCTAGTTTTATTTGCCGATTGGCGCCTATCGATCTCTGATTCTGTTAATCTAATATGGCGCTTACAATCTTAAAATCGTTAAAAAATCATTTTAAAATTTAAAAAAACTTTAGTTACTATAACTAAACATAAATATTATTAGTTATAAATAATGAAATAAATAAATATGTAACAGGTTTTTGCTTTAATGACATAATTTGTTTTTTAACCTAAAAAAAAAGGAAAAAAAAAAAATTTACAAAAAAAAAAAAAAAAAAAAACTGCTAAATAAGTGAAGAAGCCCATTAAATAATTTAAAAATGTGTTTTTCGAAATAAATGAGCTTTCTTATTACTATTCAATTAAATGAATTACAATGTTTAAAATGATGGATCCAAGATAGCTGCCAAATGTTTAAAAATCAACGGATTTTAATTGTAAAACATACCACTGTACACTACTCTAAATTCTAAAATAGTATTGTCCCGTCATTTTTGTCAAAAAAATTTGGCCGTTTTCGAGAAAAATTTCATGAACTTTCCAGTCTTCTAATTTTTGCTAAATAAGTACTATTAAAAATGTAGTCTCATACAGACATAGATAGCCCTATCAAGAAAGGGTCTGGAATACAACTAGTTGTTTTGATACAACTAGCAATAAAAGAGTACATCAAAATTTCCCAAACTTCCCGATTATAGTGAATCCTTTCCATGTAAAACTATATATGTGATTTAATGAAGATAAAAGAAGTTTGAAAATTCGTGAATTTTTTTCTCGATTACGGAAATTTTTTAACACAAATCAAGGGACAATACTTTCTCTAAATTTTGAGTAGTATACAGTGGTATTTAAAAAAATTAATATTCGTGGATTTTTAAACATTTGGTTGCCATCTTGGATCCGTCATTTTAAAAATTATAATTCATTTAATTTAATACTAATGAGGAAGCCCATTTATTTCGAAAAAAACATTTTTAAATTATCTAATGGGCTTCTTCACTTATTTAGAGGTATTTTTTTTTTGCCATTAAAGTCAATTATTAACCTTTTTTTTTGAGGTTAAGAAACAAATTATGTCATTCAAGCAAAAATATGTTATATACTCATTTATTCCATTTTTAAAAACTAATAATATTTATGTTTAGTTATAGTAGCTCAAGTTTTTTAAAATTTCAAAGTGATTTTTTAATGATTTCTAGATTGTTAGCGCCATATTAGATTAACAAAATCAGAGATTTATAGACGCCACTCGGCAAATAAAACTAGAGGAAAGAATCTCTATTTTTAGCCCAAAATAAATTTTTTAGACACAATAGAATTTTAGATGGAGGTGGATATTCCGTAGCAAAAGAGTGATTTTTTAGTGATTTCCACATTGTGGGCGCCATATTAATTTTACAGAATTAGAAATCGATAGTCGCCACTCGGCAAATAACACTAGAGGGTAAAACCTAAATTTTAAGCCCAAAATCAATATTTTAGACACAATAGAATTTTGGACAGGGTGAGGGTCTCCCGTTGACAAAGAATGACCCATATATATATATATGTACGTAGACACAAATATACACGCACGCACACTCATAGTACATATACTATACTACATAGATTATAAAAGACGACACGGCTATACAGTGGTCAAAGTATTACTTAACTATGAAGCGGCATCTGCACTGTTAAGGAATATAGCTTTGAATGCATGCTTATTCCTTAACAGTTAAGACGCCGCTTTATAGTTGAGAAACACTTCTACCAGTTCACTAGAGCTCCAGCACAGCGTAAGCAAAATGTATCTGCGGTCTCGGTGTCGTGTAACCCACCCTACAAGCTGCTCCAGCAATTTGGTCTCCAATAATTTTTGCACATGTAAATTCTTTTTTCTGCTTTTTAAAGGATATGTTGATCTGAAATTATTTCAGAATAATTTGTACGTGTTTGTATTCATATCCGTAACGTGCAGTAATTTTTTTCGAAATTTTTTATCACTTTTGTACCAAAATGTACCTGATATTACGAAAATTAAGGTTATGTCATTAGGCGACAAAAACTTCTCTATTTGTCTGCCTAAATGTCTATTGATTCTTTAGAAAACCTGTAAAAATTGTTATTTTTGGTCTATCTTGCTTTACCGTCAGGATGTAGTGTTTTTTCTGTGTTTTCAAGATTATGTTGTTCTAAAATTGTTTGAGAATAGTTTTTACGCATTGGTATTCATATATTTTATACGCTGTATTTTTTTCTAAATTTTCTAATACTTTTTTACAAGATATACCCGAAATTAGAAAAATTTAGGTTATATCGTAATATCAACCAAAACCTCTTTATGTTTCCGCCTAAATGTTTATGTACCGAATAGAAAATCTGTAAAAATTATTTTTTTTGCCTATCTTGCTTTTCCGCCAAGATATAGTGTTTTTTCTGTTTTTAAAGGTTATGTTCCAAAATTATTTCAGAATAATTTGTACGCATTCATATTCATATATTGAATATGCTGTAAAATTTTTTTGAAATTTTTCACCACTTTTTTACCAAGATATACTCAAAATCAGAAAAATTAAGGTTATGTCGTAAAGTTGACTGCAACCTCTCTATTTGTCTGCCTCGATGTTTTTTTCCCATTTTGGAAACCCACAAAAATTGTTATTTTCGGTCTATCTGGCTTCCTTTTTAAGATATAGCGTATTTTTTTATATTTGAAGGTTATGTGTACGAATGACCATAGAAAATCATTTCTGCATTATTGTCACTCTTCACTCAACATAGTATAATTTTTTTCAAAATTTTCCCCCTTAATTTCATGAAGATAGAACCAAAACACTAAAATTTAAGGTTATGTTTTGACATAACTTAACACCTTTATATTTGTGCACTGCAATTTTTTTTTTTCCCCTTAGGAAACCCTTGAAAATTGTTATTTTTTGTCTATCTTGCTTCCTTTTCAAGATATAGCGTATTTTTCAATATTTTGAGGATACGCAATATTATAAAAACCCGTTGAATATTAGCTGTCTGCATAGATCTGCCGTGCATGTAAACATTTTTTTGGCAAATGTTTACTTTATTTGAATAAGAATATGAGGTAATCTATGAGTGTATTATATTGTTGGATACATGGTTAAAAAGCCGTAGAATGTATGAATTGTCGTGCTACAAAAATGTTGCTATGCGTTGCTAGGTGTTTTTTTGTTGCTGAAAAATCTTAGTCACTCGAGCTTGTAACCTCGAGCTGTTTATTTCTGTTTGCTTCTCTCAATAAAGTTTGGATTCGTTTCTATGAAGTAACGTGTTTTAATTGTTACTTGCAATCGTAACAATTTTGGGCGTTCGTCCGGGATGACACATCAACAGAATAGACGAAGACAATGAAGCGGCAGTTGGAGGAATCTAAGCAGCAGTGCCTGGATCTGGAGCATCCGCTAAAAAATTTAAGGAGACTGGTGGAAACTCCTGATGAAACAATAGTGAAGTTAAAAGCTGAACTGGTTGAAATGCAGGAAAATTGTGACGATTTGCAGGTTCAGTTGGACGACGCGAAGCAAGAAAAGGAGAACATGAGAGGATGCTCCGGCAGTTGCAGTCGACTCTTAGTGATGCTCGCGACATGATCGTGGGCCTGCAAACTGAACGAAACGCAGTTTTGGCGGCACCGGACTCTCTTCTAAACGAAAGACAGGCTCAGCAAAGAAGGAGTGCAGCGTTACACGATCAACAATTTCACGGCATAAGCCAGATGAGTATCACCGAAAATCTTTTGCTACCACCACCACAAGTATCGCAACCATCGCCACCACAGCAATCACAACCAACACAACTATTACAACCACCGCCACCACAGCAATCACAACCACCACAACCATCACGACCACCACATCCACTTACGATTTTGAACACATCTTTTGGACAGTCGGTTTCAAATCGGTTAGAGACAGGTTTATTAACTCCCTTTAATGTTCAAGTCGATGTCTATGATGGTAGTTATTCGTTTAGGGATTTTTTAAATCAGTTTAACTCTATTGCTAAATTAAATGGATGGGATGAGAATATAAAAATGGTTGCTCTGATTTCTTGATTACGTGGAAAGGCAAGATCAGTACTTGATAATTTTTCAGAGTCGGAAGGCTTGTAAGGTTTAACCTCAAAACTTGAAGTGCGTTTTGGAGAAAAATATTTGGCTGCGACGTGTTATTCTCAATTACAAAAGAGGAAACAAGGCCCAAATGAAGATTTTCCAAGTTTAGCTACTTATTTACAGAAATTAGTTTCAGTAGATTATCCTGAGTGCTCGTTTGCTACTCAAGATACAATTGCTTCTTCGCAATTTATTATTGGGATTGCTGATAATTCAGTAAGGGAATTGCATCAGTTAGAGGGGATTGAATCTTCGAGAGTTGTTCTCCGACGGGCAATAGAGGTTGAAGAAATTTTTGAATAAAATAGGAAACTTCAAAGGAATAATATTGTTGTAGGAGCATACAGAGTAGTGCAGTCGAATTCTAATCCAGGAGCGAGTCAGGAAAGAAAACCCTGCAATGCCACCAACGTTGAGTGCTGGAATCACGGAAAGAAGGGCCACGTAAAGTTCAATTGTCCTCAACCACATGCGTTCAAACGGCAGAAAAATTAGGTTTTGTTGAACTTCCAGGAGTGAGTTCAACAGTAGGTTATCCAGCTCATTTGATCCTAGTCTTAAAAAGCAGAAGAATTAATGGGAATTCAAGTAAATTTATTTGTAAAGGCTCACTAAATAACAAAATATGTAATTTTATTTTAGATTCTGGTTATGACGCCACAATTTTAAATTCAAAATTTGTAAATTCAGTGGATATTTTAATTCATTTGTGGTTTTAGAAAAGCACAAAGTAGAAAGAGTTGCATTTGTGGGGGATATAGTTAATAATTGTATCCTCGGGTGTGATTCCCTTGATAAGATTGGTTTAACAAAGAAAATTTATACGGTTATTTTTGATAAAAAAGATTCAATTGATAAGGAAGATGCACCTATTCGATAGATTGTAAACATACAGGATATCGTTCCATATAATTAGCAAGATCTTTTCAAGAAAAATTCGGAAGGATTAGATAATGACCAGAAAAAAAAATTTGCCTATGTAATAACAAAGTATCAAGATATTTCTGAAGATGACAATTTCGTAGGGAAATGCGATTTTGTCAATCATGAAATACCCTTGGAAAAAGCAATACGACCAATAAAACAACCATTAAGAACAGTCCCTGTTCACAAATAAGAGGAAGTTGATGATTTAATTATAGACATGGAGAAGCAAGGAGTTATAGAAAAATCTTTAAGTTTCTGGTGTTCTCCAGTGGTACTGAAAAATAAGAAAGAAGGCTCCACAAGATTTTGTGTCGATTTCCGGAAAGTAAATCCGGCAACGATTAAAGATTCATATCCTTTACCCAGATCTGACGATATTTTGGATAAATTATCAAGAAAATCGTGGTTCTCTACATTGGATTTAAAGAGCGACTGTTGGCAAGTGAAAATCAGGAATGAAGATAAAGGAATCACAGTTTTCTTTCTTGGAAAAGGATTATGGCAGTTTAAAGTCATGCCATTTGGATTACATAATGCACCAGCAACCTTTGAACAACTTATAGAAGAGATACTCGAAGGATTGTAGTATGATATTTGTTTGGTTTATTTGGATGACATCATGGTTCTAGCAGACTTGTTTAATGAAATGTTAGCAAATCTTGAAAAGGTGTTTCTTCGATTTCGGAAAGCTAATCTTTGAATAAATAGTAAGAAATGTAATTTATTTAAAAGAGAAATTCAATTTCTTGGTCACATTGTATCAGAAGAAGGAAAAAAGACAGATCCAGAAAAGATTGAGACTGTTTTGGAATGGCTGATTTCGAGAGCAAAAAGGAACGTACGTCAGTTTTCAGGATTTTTCTCGTACTATAGGCGATTTATCAAAGGCTTCTCAGATATTGCTAAACCTCTCTATAGTTTGACATTAAAAAACGAGCAGTTTAAATAGGCTTTAGAAAGTAAAAATGAATTTCTAAAATTGAAGAGCCTTCTTATGTCTCCTTCAATTTTGGCTTTTTCCAGGCTAGATTCTGTATTTACCTTAGATACCGACGCTTTAGATCATGGTATAGGATCTGTTTTATCTTAAAATCAAGATGGTAAGGAGAGGGTTATAGCTTATTATAGTCACCTGTATAGTCCATCATAAAAGAATTATTGTGTAACTCGCAGGGAATTATTAGCAATTATCTAGTCAGTAATACACTTTCGTTGTTATCTATACAAAAAAAAATTTTTTATTTGAACCGATCATTCTGCCTTGACTTGGTTATTATCGTTCAAAGAGTTAGATGGTTTATTAGCTAGATGGGTTGGATTATTAGGTCAGTACAAATTTAAGATTAATCATAGGAAGGGAACAACTTATGGAAACGCAGATGGATTGTTCAGACGACCATGTGAAGATGAATCCTGTAATTACTGCTACCGTATTGAGGAAAAGTTTAAGGTAGAAGATAAAAAGGTTGGACGAATTGTGTTTGTTAAAGAACTGATCGACTTGATCAGACTGGCAAAAGCATAAAATTGAAGATGAAACCATCAGAATGATGATTGAAAACAAGAAAGCTAACATTTGACCTGATCGACAGCATCTTGCACCGAAAGATGAATTTACGAAAGTTTACTGTAATCAATGTGACTCATTTATACAAAGAATGGTTATCACCGAATTTGAAGACCAAAACTCTAAAATTAGTGGTTCCAAGAAAGAAAATAGATGACGTTCTACAGGAAGCACACAATTCACCAACAGGGGGACACTTTGGAATCAATAAAACACTAGAGAAGATTAGGAAAAGATTCTACTGGGCCACTTGCAAGAAATATGTTGAAAATTGGTGTCTTACGTGTACAATTTGTGTTGCCAAAAAAGGTCCACCAGATAATGGAGTTGGAGAAATGATGGTTTATAATTTAGGGGTACCTTTTAAGAGACTTCAATTGGGTATTTTGGGCCCATTTCCAATTTCTTCATTAGGAAACAAATACCTCCTTGTTATGGTAAATAATTTCACAAAATGGGTAGAAGCTTTCCTATTATCCATTATCTGGTCTTAAACCAAGGCGCACCTAAATAAGTTCTCACTGAAAAAAAAAAAATTTGGTGTGCGGCGATGTGAACATGGTACTATCGGATCCAAAAGCTGGCGTCAAATCGACTAGACCAGACTTACTATGGTAGACACTTCATTTAAAGTTAGATGTACTTATTGACTTTCTGCAATGCTTTACCTATTTTGAGCTTATCATTTTTGTCTCTAGCGGGAAAGATATTTTGGCAAACTTTTTTGATTATTGAACATTAATTTAACGTATTCAATTTCTATAGTTATTCCCAAATGTTCCACTTGTTGTAATTCGGCAACACTGAACAACTATTGAACTCTTAATAAACACTTTTTAAACTTATTTTATTACTTGGACTTGATAATATTGCAAATTCTCACTTATGAAAAAGTTGATGAGATTAAGTTTATAATTTTCGACACACCGTGCGCGGGGAGCTCCATTAAGTCCCATCTGTTGTAGCTCTTAAGACTTCGACTTACACACGCACACCCATGAGTGCGCAGCAGATGGCTCTAAATCGCGCTCCCCACACACATTGCGTAAAAAAATTATAAACACCACGCGTGCATGGGGAAATGCGACTTACACACGTGTGTCCCCAACGCACTCACTTGCGCTCCTGTGGGATCTGACATGCGTGTGTTAATCGCGTTCCCCGCGCACTAGTATCGTAATGTACTATCATTCAACTCACATTGAAATATTATTTGATTTACACACATTAAATTAGAAAAATACATGTCTACTTATTTTCTCTGGATCCAAACTAATTTTTATTGAGCTAGCGTCTTTTTATATTCAAGAAAGTTTTGTTCAAAAGTGAGAGGTATTCTCTTGAATTGCACATGAAATCTTTTGTGTTTAGTATTAGCCAAGTTACCTAAAATATTATTTTCTAACCGATTTGATTTTAATGCTTATTAATACATATTATAATGGCCTTTATAAAACTAAAGATGTAAGAGATATCAGCAAAATCGGATGGCAAAAAGTATTAAAAAGCCGATTTCGAGTTTCATGGATAACAAGCAATCTAAAAGACGAAAAAAGGTTCAATAAAAAAAATCTTTTATAAGAGCATGTTAATAAATTAGTATCGTTGAAAATAAATGTGTTGGCTTGAAATTAAATAAAAGTACAAATACAAACAAGTGGATACGGTGCTCGACTCTGAACTTTTTCGGATCAGGTTCTAGTCCTACCGCCCGCATTCCCACATTCATTTCTTTTTTTTTTCCCCATAAAGGTGTGTTTTTCTTATTTCAAAATAATTACACACTAAAAAATATTGAAATTCTTGCTAAAATGGAGTATGCTATGAGACGTGTTTAATACGTGATCAACCTGTAATTTCAAGTACTTTACACAATTCTTACACGTATTTAATAACATGAGGCGGACATTTTCTACGTGGCAAACACGTTACATACACGAGTTTACCACTTTTTGAACTCGAAAAGTCGTGTCCAAAAGCACGTGATTTACAAGTGTCGTACTAAGATCATGCTAATTAGGGAATATTTTTAATGTTTAAATCCGAGTAGACCTTACCAATAATATAAGATTCTGTGATCATCTCCAAACTGCCCTTAAGACGAATTATATGATATATGTTCTTAGATTTTATTACAGTGGTCATTCTTAATAAATTAAAAAGTCTGTTGTGTTCTTTATAACATTATGTATATGTGTAAGAAAGTCAATTTTTTAATATACATCGTTCAATTTATACGTTCATTTTGCTCTGCAATGATGGAAAAAAAAAATTTTGAAGAACATATCGCTATGTAAAGAGAAAAAAATCAGTAAATTAAATAATAATAATATTAGTCAGAAATATAAGATTAAAAGATAATGGAGAGATATGCAGTAGGGAAATGATTTATTTGAAAATATAAGATAATAATGGCACTACAGAGTAAAGGTTAAAATTTTAATGATATGTTATGCATTATAAATTATAATATTATGTCAATGAAAAAAGGAATCCGAACATGTTGAAGTATGTTTAATCAATTACGTATTATATTTAATCAGTATTGATGTAAGGAAATATGCATTTTTAATCTTTATAAAACAAGAAAAAGAAATGTAGAAGTATATAAAAATCTGTCTTGGAAGTGAATAAATAATTTAATACAAATATGACTATATTTGTTCGAATTTGAAGCGAATTTTTATGATAACGCTTTGGTTATCTATATTTGTATGCATGTAAGTAATGCAACCGATCTTTGAACATAAGAGTTACTTCTCAATTTATACGATGTTCATGAATTATATGAACTTTCATAAATATAGAATTTTTAAGTATTATATTACAAACATTTACCACAACTTTTTAAGCAAAAGTTATTGAAGGCTTATTAGTATTAGGCTCGAAAGTGTACCGACTCGGTGACTTCTTAAGTGTTACTAGACACTGTTCTATCTCTTTTTGCTTCAATAAAAAAAAAGCTACTTCTAGAATTTTATAAATATCAGAGGAATTTGTTATTTTACATATTAGATTTAGTAAAATATTTACCTGTAAGCTTGCGTGTTACCCAAAAGAAGTTATAACCATATTTCTGATGTCTCCGATTTTTGTAAGAATTTACTTATAAACAATATTTTCGGTTTAATCAAAAGCTATCAAATTCTTTCAATTTATCAAAGCGATAAATGTGTTTTAAGAGTTAAAAAATACGGAAAATATTCTTTTGAAAGCGTGCTACCCAATATTTTGTACATATATTACTTTTAAAATCGTTCTATAGTGCGTAACTCATTCTAAAAATCGTTTAATTCGAGAGGCACAATCCTAATTTGTATGCAAAGTAACTTTTTTTCGGCGTAAACAACTCCTCGCGCTCTTAGAAAAATAAAATGAAATGTCTTAATCGATAAATGGTGTTAAACAGAAATTATGTGACTTTCGAGATCCTTAACAAATTTACAGATCTCATCATTTTAAGCAATAAATAGAAGGGCCGAAGCTCCGAAAGGTAGCAAGATAAAAAGCTTTCTTCGAGCTTGAATTAGAGCTTGAATCCAATCCTTTGGATCATACTTTTTTTTCGATTTGTGCGTTTGTTTTAAAGTAACAGTACATCAAAGATTGAGAAATTACACGATTACGAGTTATGTAAAGTTTAAATAGTGTTTTTCAGTACGTTCTTTAGTTTGTTACATAAAAATGAAGCATCTTACGGAAAAGTGTATAAAAACATTTTATGCTAAAAATAAGCCAAAGAATACAATTATAATTATTAAATAACAAACATGTGAATTTCTTATATTGTTGTTAATAATTTGTTACTTATGAAAAAAATCTATTTTTATATATAAGTGACGCGGATTTTTTCTTAATATTGGCAGTGTATTGAAATCAGAAGAATAATTCCTATTAGCTTGCATTGGAACTTTTTTTTTTTCTATCGAAAATCGAAATGTTAAAAATTGGATGAAATTACTCATATGGGTATTGAAAAATGAATTCTTGTTTTTATCATTCAGACATAAGAATAAACATATTAATATATGGAGGTTAACATGTGGAGCAGGCAGGAGGTGAAGACCCACTAGTACATGCTTCGTCCCCCTGCACGCTCCGCGTGCCAACCCCCATACTTTAATTTTTGTATTCTTATGTCGCTAAAAATTCAAACAAATATAATCAATACCTGAAATAAGTTCACTGATATACCAGATAATTGTTACTGATGTAATACTGACAATGACTCAAATTGCTATTTAAGGTTAATATTGATACGTATGTATACGTATATAATATTTACGCAATCATTATTATTACAGAAATAATTATGACCCTTTTATTGGTTATATTTGAGCATTTTAGAATCGATTATGGATATAATTTTATGATAATACATCATTGTAAATTCTTACTTGATATTTGTAAATGTAAATTTTTAATTTAATTATTCTTTTGTTTCTTATATGAATTTTTATATACTTCTATATATTTTTTTTCTTGTTCCATAACTATTGAACATTCACATTCCCTTAAATTAGTGCTAATTTTATTTTTAATAGAGTATAATACGTGATTGATTAAATATACTACAAACTGTTAGAATTTATTTCTACATTGACATAAAATTTTAGTTTATAACGCATAACATATTGAACCTTCAATCTTCACTCTGTGGTGCCTTATTTACCTACATTATTATCTTATCTATTCACATACGTCATCTACCTCCTGCATATCTCTTCATCATATTTAAATCCTATAGTACTGAATTATATTATTATTATTTGAGTTGATTTTTTTTGCTTTTCACATAGCAATATGTGCTTTATAATTTTTTTATTTCATTGCAGAGCCTACAGTATATCACTTCGAAACTTTTAAACTCACATATATGTTTTTATTTTTGCTTTTTTTTCTCTGTATTATTATTTTTTTTTTTAATCTACGGACAATAATGTCGTTAATTACCATACAGTTTTTCAGTATTTTCTGATTGACAAAAGTCTTCCTTTTCTTTGTAAAATTATCTTTCACGTTCTCAAGTTTATTTTCCTTTGTTGCTCTTTTTATGAGTCCTATCGTTTTCTTGTCCTCTAATTTTTCATGTACTACTCTTACTTGTTTGCCTATTTTGTATAATGTTTATTGATTAAGTCCGTAAATTCTTCGATTAAGCATGAATAAGGCCACTTGCTCTTGTCCATTTATATTATTCGCAAAATGTAAATTTCTTTCTTTTTTTTCATGCCTTTTTCTAGCATAATTCTACCCGCCTCTATTTCTTATATATATCTTGATCTTTTTGCATTTAAACTCAAGATTTTATTTGTAAATCTAAATCTATTTTTTCTCCTTATTCTTTTCTTTTCAATTACCAAATCCATGCCAACCCAGCCTACCTCAAATTTTCATATATATACCCTTGTGTCTTTGCATTTAAACTCAACTTCATATTTTGAATCTGCCTACTATTCTTTCTACGGATTCTTTTCCTGATTAATTTGCAAGTTTTCGCGACGTATGTGCAATACAGTTTTATCGTTTGGTCCATGAAAAATAATTTATGTAACCTACCTGTCGTTTTTTCTACGTGCTCCGAATATTTATTGTTAAGAACCACACTTCTGCTTTCATGTCCTCTATGAAAGCTTCAAATGCCTCCATCTTAAATTAAAACAGATCCGTTTCTATCCTTCTTTACTCCTAAAACTTATAATTTTCTTTTTTTTGTTGTGTTTTCTTCCAGTATATTTTTTTTCCACATTTATCTAAGTCTTCCTGCATATGTTTTGTGTCTTAAAAATGCTGGGCACCTAAAATAACGTCTTGAGATAATTTAAGACATTGAATTTTAAGTTTGCCTACTGTCACACCTCCTGTATTATTTTATATCCACCTATCGTCTATATTCTTTATAAATAAGCTTAAAAGTACTCTTTTATTGCTATAAACAAATTTGCGGCCTCTGGCCGTACTTACTTGTTGTTTTGTACATTTTTAGATTATTTTCAACATTTTTTTAATTTTCATACCTATTGCTCTCATAAACAATTTGACCCGGAACATTTCTCTACTGATGTTATCAAATTCTGCTTTGAACTTTACAAACACAGCAGATACTTTATTTCCCCATTCTACCGTTCTTCTACTTCTTTCCTGCCTTGTGAATTTGAAAGATTCTTGCTATTTCCCACACTGCGATAGTATGTATGTGAGTCTATAAGCTATAAAGTATGTTTTTTAAATCAACCATCCAAATTATTTGTAGATTCTTTAAACAGTTTTCCATAATTCTGTATTCTTCTGTGTCTTTTCTGTATTTCATTTTTCCCAAGACATTCTTTTATTTATGATGGATATATCCTTGTAAAAATCCTTCCAGGCTTTGCTGTTGATTTCAATACTCGTTTTATCGTTTTAAGTAAAATATTTATCATTGTTGTCCCTTAACAAATTTTTAAAACGATTCTTTTATGCCTCTTTCCTGATTAGCAACCCTTTTTTTTCTTTTTAATTTTTAAATAACTTTCTGAAACTCATTTAAATTTCGGTTTCTGCTACTTTCCTTAGAATTCTTAGGCTTGTATAACTTTTTATCTCCTATTATTCCATTTATGCATTTTACACTAGTATTTAGTTTTATCTTTTCTCCTTTCATTTTTTAAATTATTCTGTACATTTATCTATGATGTATATTTTCTGAGCAATTATTGTGAAATCTTGTTTATCAATTTGCATTGATTTCGCTTTCTAGATATTATTATTTTTAGTTTCCCTACTATCTGTGTAATTACATTACGTAACCTGTCCTAATTTTGTGTGATATTCATTCCATATGTACATTCGCCTACCTGCGCGCTTTGCTCGGCAACGTCCTAATTTTTTATATTTATAACATGAATCATATTAATAATTATCACAAGAATATATAAAATTTTTTATGAAATTAGGACTTTTTTCTCATTTATTAATGAAGCTTATAACTGCTTTATTCTCCAATTTAAAAAATGATTATCAAAATATATTTCAATTTTTTGTTAATAGTACGAATTTCAATTTTTTTTTAAATGCTATTTTGAAAACACATGTTTTTAAAAAACATTTAATTAAAAAATAATAGAACATTGGAAAAAACGATTGTTTGTGCTAGGCACATACACAGATCTAATGTTTTGTGATTTTAGATAACAAATAATCAAATTGAACTCAGAATCCTTTACGGAGTGCATTTATATATAAGAAATACAGTACTACTTTTTTTAGGTTAACCTTCTTGCTCTTTTTTTTTTTAAATTACCATTTACTTCAAGTAGTCATAGAAAAACTATAAAAGCTGTAACGAACATACGAAAAATGATCGGACTTTTAAATAAATTTTATCAAATCTAGATTGCATTATTATAAGATTATCCATATACTTATATCAGTACAATAATCCCAGAAATACAACGCATTTATGCTTTCTACATATTTTGCGCACTATTTTCACATGTTATAGAAACGCGACCATTTCATTTAAAAAGCTTTTATAATTTCTAGTGATTTTATGTGGTTTTTTTTAGCTAGAGAGACTCCATACTGTTTAGAATATTTTGATCGCGTAAATTATAATATTCAGTTATTATAAACAACAATTTTCTACTCGATGTACTGTAAGAATTTGTAAATTAAATTCGAAAAATTTATCACGGACTTGAAATTTGCTATATCAAAGTAATTTTTTATTTTTTACAGGTACATTTTCTAAATTTTTTTTCAAAATTATAGTTAATGTAATTTTAATTTATAGAATAATGTTTTAAAGATAAAACAGTAAAACATTAGACTGCAGACAAATCTCATTTTAAAAAGGTTTTAGTACTACGACAACAATTTTTTCTAAATAACAAAAGAATTATTGAAAAAATTTAAATAGCATAAGAGGAATTTTTTTTAAAACCAAGTCATTTTGATCAGTATTAAAAAAGTTAATATGAACATCGTGAATGAAATTCATTAGATGCCCTTTTTTGACTTTCTATTGAAAGTCAATACCTTTATTTACCGATGACTTATTGTAGCGTTTTTGCTGTGCTGAAAATAAATAAACGTAATAAGTTAAGACATTTTATATTATGTTTTCTTTGTTAGAAATACTTTTGCAGCTTATTTTGCAACTTCGGATCATGATTTATATATTTTAATGTAAAATGCAAACAAACTCTTTTTCACATAACCATTGCTTTCCGTGAATACGCCCCACCGTGGCAGATTTCCGATTTTTTCGTAAAACAATCACCTGTTATCGATCAAAACATCCTATAATAATAAGTCCTTTTCAAGGATAATGGTAATGCGCTGTATAATAAAGGAAAATCATTCAAAAAGCATAGACAATTTTTTTGAGGTTACGAAATTCATAAAGTTTATTTACTTTTTGAAAATTCCATTCCAATCTAAATAATAAAGGTCTAAAAATGGAATCCTCTCTATTTCATCTAACCTATCAATATTTTCAATTATAAAAAAATAAAACTATACAAAGCATATTATTTTTACTGGGTTTTATGGCACATTACCTCAAGAAAGCCTGATAGGACCCATTTTTTAGTTTTTCTTGAAGGTTTTGGATAAAAAAACGCCTACTGAGTGAAATAAAAAAAAAAAATGGTAAAATATGCTCGAAAATTGCACTTGTAATTAGTTTTGGTCACTTTAACCTCAAAAACTGTGAGAAATATTTTTTTCTTAACTATTTTACTGTTTTAAATAATGAGATTGAGCGAAACATGTCTAATTAATGATTTTTTATGATAAACAGAATTTTGGGTCCCTAAGTACAGAAATATTAGCTAGTAAACTCAGAAGATTATTGTAGGCTAGAAAATTGATAAAAATTATCAATTTTTTGAAAAATTTATTACAATTAGAAACATTTCAATAAAAAAAATAAATCGTTTTCATTTCTCCTTACCTATCAATAATGTTCGTGAGAAAAGATCAAAGTAGATACGGTGGACAATTATCCATGGATTTTACGACACATAAACTCAAAAATGCTTTAAATAAGTTATTTTTAGGTTTTTTTGTAGAATTTTGATGGAAGAAACCTATGTAAAGTACGATAGCATATAGCTATACGTCCGTCCGCCCTTCCCTAGCCAAGGGCATTTCCATACGAGGGAGTACATCGTAGCTAAGGGGACAGTGAGTCATGAAAAAGAAGGGAGACTAGACAATAGGACTACGACGGACAAAAGACATAAGACGTCAGGAACATGTATGAACAAGGTACAGGGACTTCTCCCATGGAAATCCAAAAACGAAAGCCCTACAGCACTTGAGAATAAATATAACGGTGGCATAACATACACACTTAAGCAACTTATTGACCTCGATAACAGGAACCTGAGAGGGATACTTTCAGACGATCAAACTTTCGAAAAAGAGAAAAAGTATGGGTTGATATAACAAACATACTATCGGGTGAGAACATGAGAAGTCTGTAATTGTTGATGAACAAGGCAACCGCATGAACGGCGTTCGAAACCATCCAACGGGTTAAGAGAGACCTCGCGAGCTTGACAGAAACAATACAAAGAGGGCCATCAAATAGGACCGAAATAATAACGCAGGGGGTGGATGGCCACGATCCACAAGCAGGAACCCCGCAACGCAATACAGAGAGGAGCTACGGGAGATACCAACTACTGCATCACATAGAGAGGTAAGATTTGACGAGGCATCAATAGACGAAACAAATACAACAGGGGCCTAAACTATGGGAATGGAAACGAGGACGGATACTTGAGGATACTGCACGACGATGAAAGCCCCACTGCACCCACAATACCGAGAACGCCTTAACCAAGAGAGAGACCATGATTTTACCCGGTGATACAACGCATACAACACAGCTCGCACCCCCTCCCCAAAGGCGTGGTTGTCCGCTAGACCACAGCAGAACGCACTCACATCACTCAGCCATTTATCAGGAATGATACCTCGGTTTAACGGAGATCCAATAAAACTCACACTTTTTAAACAAATGGTGAGAACAGTGAGCCATAGCGTAGGCCACGAATACGAAAAGTTTTTCCTGGGTACACTAGTTAATAAGTTCCGGGGACGAGCAGCAGCCCAACTGGGCACATGCATAACACAATACGACACAATACAACACTTCTTACACGAGCTGACAGCAACATATGGAGGTTTGGAGCAAGTAGACACGCTCATAGCAGATCTCAAGGTTATTCGACAGTACAGATATGAAAGTGTTGAAAGCTACACACTTAGGGTCCAAGAATTACACATTAGAATAATAATGACGTACGACTCAGACCCAGACTTGATAAGGAAGGGGAAGCACAGAAATACAATAAATATGGAAAAAAAGACAATATAACAACTAATAAATGGATTACGCCATCCGCTCGATTGCAAAGTACTGAGCACCAACCCAAAATCGCTACGGGAGACCTTAGTAACGGTACAGAAAATTGAAAACGAGCTCAGACTCCGCGATCTGGTGCATCCGAGAAACAGGGCACACGTACGACTGGCAGAAAGCGTGCCGCTCGTTAGAAGCGACGAATTGACTTACCCCTTGGCAACCAAGACAATAGGAGAGGATGACCGCTTAAGAAATGATAAAATATGTCTATACTGTAACAGACACAGTACACACCAAACGAGGGATTGCTACAAGTTGTTATCAGATGCGAAAAACGGCAAAATGAAGACCTTAGATGAAAGAACACATATTACACAGGCTTATGCCCAAGCAGCGCCATATGATGGCTGAATATACTGCAGTCTCAGAAATCACAACGTCAAACAGTGCCGAAATCACCAGAACTATATAAGAAAAGATCAAGACAATAGAGCGCAAAGAAAAAGTGTAGAAACCAGGCGCTCGCGCTATGACAACTACAATGGAGTTAACCTGATACGGCAAAGTTACTCAAATGGACTGGATAATAATCATAATATTAACTACAGAAAATACAACAGAAGCAATGGTAGACAAAACGGAAACTATAGTATAGATCAGGGATACAGCCAAGAGTACGGGGGACCAACAACTATAACAGCACGTACAGGGGCAACAATACATTAAATAGAAACAACGGTTATTCAAGAATCTATGGGATTAACCTTCTTAGCGGTTACAACGTGAATAACACTAAAAACTACGGCAATCAACGGAAACACAATCAAGATGAAAGCCTGCCGAGTTATAGAGATGGGCTCATCAATAGAGTAAGCGATCCTTGCGCGCAGCATTTAAACTCCCAGGACACTCGTCGTGCTCCCCAAGCGTCGAGCGAGTCCTGGATGTAGAGAAAGAGAGAGAAAAAACTGTGCAAAGAGAGAATAGAGCGGCGGAAAGAGACCGGCAGCAACGAGCAAGGTCATATAATGCAGGCATCGGAGAAAAGTGCAACGTAAAATACAACATAAACGAGCTGAAAAAGGAGAACAAAGAAAGAATATCGCTAGAAACAGACCTCGCAAGGAGCTTCGAAATATCTGCAAATAAGAATTATAAGAATGTCATCAATTTACAACATCTTGCCCAGGGTTCGAAAAGGAGCACGCAATAACGAAACAAATGAGCTGCTCCAGGTAGTAAAAATAAATACATCTCAGGTAGAATATAAAAGGGCTAATGTATAAATTATAATGAGAGTGTCAATAATTTGCGTGACACACGAAGCATGGTGCACGTTTGAAACGGTAAAATTGACACTAAATGAGCTATCATGCACTCTGCATGTTGTCCCTAACGACTTTCCGATACAGGTAGAAGCATCGATTGGATGGGACATATTGAAGGAATATGACAGCCATATATGCGCCAAAAGTAATTTATTAGTTTTAAGTGGGACCAAGATACCTCTGCTAGAGCCAGAGGCATTTAAGATTCGCGCAAGATCAAAACAAATAATTTTCTCGCATGGAAAAGAGATATCCAAAAATATTTAAGTTTGATGGGTACCTCTGCAAAAATTAAATGAGGGCATTTTATTCGGTGATTTCATAGCAAACAACAACAACGACAAAGTATACGCCGAATGAAATTATATTACTAACGGACTAATAAAAATACCCGTGTCTACGTAGAATCGCTTGAATGTGAGATTATTCACGGGGCGGAGCCGTACAGTGTCGATGGGAACGACGCCAAAGGCTTACGGAAGGCCATGAAAGGATTAGTTAATTCAAGTTATTTTTTTAATGAAAAACATAGTAAAACTAAAAAAGACACCAACCAAGAAGATAAATGGTTTTTATTAACTAAATATGCATTAATAGAAGAAATATTAAGGCTAGTAGACATGACGAGTTGTAATGAAGAAGAATTACGATGTATGCGTGAAGTAATAGAATTTGACCCTTGTGTGTTTGGCCTCGATGGAGAGCCTTCTAAAGCGACGAACTTGTTAAAATATAAGATACCGACAATAACTGAAAAACCAATCGCAGCAAAAAGAATTAGGTATCCGACATCATTAGGACAGCAGATGAGTGTAGAACTGAAAAAATCAGAAAACCAAGGCATAATTGAGCCATCTACGTCACCATACAACTCCAACACATGGATAGTCCCAAATCATCCATGGCCGAATGAAGAAAAATGTTGAAGAGTTGTGAAAGATTTTAGACTGCTCAACACAGAAACAGTCTGTTCGTGCCATCCACTACCATTTTAGATTGATATTTTAAATCACGTCCCATCCGCCCACTACATCACTGTCGTAGATCTAAAAATGGGATTTTTTTAAGTCAAAATAGACGAGAAAGACGCTCATAAAACAGCCCTCTTAGGTTTGGACAAACACTACTAATATAAGCGCATGCCAATGGGATGTACAGATCCACCAAACACATTTGGGTGCGCGACGACATTATCACTAGCGGGCCTTAAAAAACATGAAATGGAGGTCTATGTGGATGACATAATGGTATTTGCAGAGACGATACAAGAAAATGGAAAAAGCTTTAAAAGGTTCTTAAAACTATTGGCAGAAAACAACTCAACATTCGAACCAAAAAAGTGCCAATTTTCGAAGCATAAGGCGAAGGTATTGGGTCACATAGTCGGAAACGGACAAATTAAAACAAATCCTGGCAAAATTAGGTCCGTAAAAAACTATCCAAGACCTTCAAACGCAAAGAAATTAAACAACTTTTAGGTCTTACGGGATATTTCCGTCGTTTTATTAAAAATTACGCAAAAATAGCACAACCAATTGCGAAACTTTCACGAAATGTCATGGAATTTTAGTGGCAGGAACCTCAACAAGAAGTATTTGACACTTTCGTTAACGCTCTGTGCAGCGAGCCCGTACTCCTAGCGCCGGACATGAATAAGCCGTTTATAGTTATAAATGCATCAGACTACGCGATAGGCGCAATATTAAGTCAAGGGAAAACAGGCGAAGATCACCCTTACAAATATGCATCACGCTGTCTAAAAGGTAGCGAGCTTCGCTACCTAACGTACGACAAAGAACTGTTCACCATAGTCTACGCAAAAGAGCAATTCAGACTATACCTGTACAGACGCAAAATCACAGTGGTTACTGACCACGAGTCTCTGAAACATTTCCACACATCGAAAAAATCGGACCTGTGATTTACGGGACTAAAAGCGAATCTATGTGGCTACGAATTCGACGTTGTCTTTAGACTCGGGATAATAAATAGAGGACCTAACGCATTGTCATGCAACCCGACCTCAAGAGAAAGAGAGAAGAACCACGAATCACCGCGCAGGGAGTTATACAAACTCGCAGAGGAACAGAAAAAAGGAGGATTTAGTGACACAAACGCTCCACCGTCGAGGATATACAAGATTCGCACAAGATGCAAGAAAACTATAATAAGAAAGAACAGGAAAAATCAGATATAAATTTCCGATTCAGACAAGTCGGACAACAAGATGAAGAAAAAGAAACGTCAGAGAAATAACAATCAAAGCGAGTATACGCTAAGCATCGGCAGTGATGCGGACTCGGAGTCAGAATGGCTGGAGACAGAATCACAAAGAAATAAAACACTAAAATTAGGCAAAGCAATAAATAACAGAGATGGGCCACGTAAACTCCCAACACAAACTGCAAATAAAAAGTAGAAGGGGGAAGTACAGCCAACTGCAGCAAGAGACAGTGACAAAAAATTCTAACGCAAGGACCAATTATTAAAAAACTTGCATACATGCGGAAAGAGAAAAATATGCAAAAAAAAGTAAAACTCACAAGTGTGCCTTTCGTAAAAAGGGATGAAGCACAATATTCACAACGAAATACTCGTAAGCGCCAGCTAGATACACTACATAGAAAATCCATAGAATTTTCCAATACACTCAAACTGGAAGATGAGTCGAAGGAGATAATAATAGCACACTGCGACACACCTACGGCTGCGAAGGACGAGGCGGAAGAAGAATTGGAGAGACAAGAACATTAGGGCTGGCAATTGGCATAGGCAAGCCTAACAGAAAAAGCAGCCGATGGAAAAAGAGAGCAGAGAGCCAGATATACCGTAGAAAATACGATGACAACCGCTGGAGAGCTAGAGAAAGTGAGTACAGAAAAAAAGAACAGAGGGAGTAAGCGAGAAATGCCCGTGCAAAATAAAATACAAGTGGGCGAAAATCAACGGCCAGCTATTTCGGGTAGAGAAACGGGTGGCAGGAAAATTAACAACGACGAGTAGATTATTGACTCGCTACATGTAGAAGAGCAGCCAGAAAAGAGCGGCAGGATAATCAGAAAAATCAAGGCGACACTTCACAATTCGATCGACAACTTTCAAGCGAATGTTACTCTGGATATTAAGCGCCAACATTTTGAAGGAAAACTAGGAGTCAAAATCTATGCATGGAAATACGACGCTACCACGGTTCGACAAAGGGGCGAGCCGACGGAAAGCACAGATGAGGATCATATAGAAATTAATGAAGAAGAGGACGCAAGAACTCGAAAAAAGCGGGGCAGGTTGCACGGAGCCGCATAAACAACTCGAAATAGTTGTTGTACCCCACAATCGAAGCTGTTTTTTTCACGCTCTTATACTCCTGTATCGACTAAAAATATCAACGGACGGATTTAGAAAGGCCCTACTAAAATTTAAATGGTTAGAGAAACGTAAAGACCCGAAAGGCACAAAAATAATCCTTAACGACAGGGATAAGTTTGGCGACAGAGAATGCTCTTTCACATTTTCTCAAGGATACGAGAGGAACATATGTATACACTTCTAAGCGACACCAGAACTTACGGTTGCCCACAGTAAGTAGGGGAAGAGGATAAACACTTAAAACATGTACATCTCGACGAAGAACGCTATCAATCACTAATCAATATAGACATAACTAAGATCTCATCACCAATCTACGAGTCAAACGGTGATGAAAATCAGCATGATCACGGAAAGAAGGATGA